>JAAOAN010000453.1:0-143046 GCA_013396205.1 Fusarium mundagurra | reverse complement strand
ACAAGCTTCCACCAGGCGAGATGAAAGGGTGCCACAGATCTTGATTCGCGCCCGTACTAACCCCTGTCTTAGCCCAGGCATTGTGACTGGGTTTTATGCGGTTTTCCATGTCTCACATTTTGAACTGATCGATTGCGCAGCCTAACCTAGCGTGTGGGATATCGCACAGAACTGACTGTATGTACTGTATGAGGCTAGCTGGGATACTTATGCGCCCACAATGAATGAATCGACCTTGTCGATGCCGTCAGTCAGCTTTCCGATACCCATGCTACGGTTTCTTTTCTTCACTCTTCCATTTTCTCGGGCCCCATAGTTCCCATAGCTTAGCTGAGCCTCCTGGTCACAAATCATCCCACAATCACAATCACATCTACACTTCACCCTCTCTCAGCGAGCTTGGTACATATAAACCATCGATCCGCCTCGTGTTTCTGTGCGACAGTGCACAAGCCATCAAAACGTAGCAGCCCGTCTCTCATCAACACTCAATAAGCAAATTCTCGCTCCTTTCTTGTAGGTGTCCGCTTGCACTCTTGATATATCTGTCTCTTTGCTCTCACTGTCATCCCCTTTCTCTCATCATACTGCGTGACAACGCATTGCTTTGGATTGTACTTGCTTTCCTTTCGTCCCGTCGTATCCCATCGCCTATCGCTCTCTACCATTTCCGCTGCTTCCTGTCTCTAGTATAGTGAGCTGGCCCATGTGCCGGCTTGCCAGAGCTGGACAAGAACGATTGATCTCTTTGGCTACAGCCTCCCTGGGTCAGGCTTCTGTCCGTTAATTCTCCCCATGGCTGTGTCATACGCTCTCGCTAGTGCCTGATCCATATTCTCACTAGATGCTCTCTTTTGATTCTTCATTTCTTCCAATGCGCCTCGCACAGTATTTACTGTAAGCTTGTCGTCAAGAGACTCTAGGTAGATCTGGGCCTGGAGAAACCTATAATGCCGTCAGCTACGTCTGGGTGTCGAAATATTAGTCAGGTACTTGCTTAGCTTAAGTGAGAGTGGCTTTCTAGTAGCTTTTACCTAACGTTAGATATTTAAATGTTTGACACTGCTATAATAGGTGTTATCGGATCCCTTTAGCTACTTTCTGCTATAGCGCTCCGTCAACCTCTTGCACTTGAAGCTATCCTTATTTCCTTTCTGTCGCTGGGTATCGGATCCTTTACACAGCAATCAATTTAGACTTATCAGTGTCTACAACCGGTACACCATGCGTCACCGCCTTCTATAACTATTGCGAAAAGCCTGAAATGGTCTGACTTTGCTCAGCTCACGCAAGAGGGCAGATACAGTCTAAAAGCCAAGATGTCACTGGCCATGAAGGATGCGATAATACAAGCGCGGAATATCAGCACCCTGTACAGCTGCCCTACAGGCTACTGCAATTTTACCACCTTTCCCGAATACACTTCACAGGGACTGACAAAACGAATGTCACATGCAAGTCTTGGTATATGCAGTGCCTGTACCAATATAGATAAACTTGTCCTCCAGCATGAACGAGATGGCAAGAAAACAACTACCTATTCTCTGCCAACTGACGAGAGCAAAAATGACTCCAGGATAGTTCTTGGAAGCCAGGATGGAGCCAGAGATACTCACATGAGTGTACACACTACCAGAAATCTAGATTGGACTAATAAGACCGCTCCTAGAGCTTTCTTAAACCGCGCTCGGTGGTCCATTTCAAATATCACATTTTTAGCAGCACGAGATAATTATGCCGTCGACGCAGCAGCAGCGGCTTGTATACTCTATCCATGCATCAGATACTACACCGCCGCAGTAAAGACTTTTCGGCTGTCAGAGGACATGGTATGGGAAGTGCCTCTACGAACACAAAGCCCCGAGAAAATATGGTCTGCGAAAGCCAAATCTTTTGGTTATGATTGGAAAGGTGTTATGTTATGCGGCCGTGCTTGGTTGATGGGAAACGGCGGAACTTATCAGATATACCTTCATCAACAGATCATTCTGCTCGAGTGTATTTTCACAAAGACGACTGGGCTGAGCAAAGTATCGACAAACCACCCGGCTTTGACAATATTACAGCGCCTGTTGAGTGTGTCATGGAGTTCCCAAGGAACCTTGGGCTCGCGTTCGAGACAGAAATCGAAGCGACCTTTAATTTTAACTGTAAGCCTGGAGATGATGCCTCCGGGGAACTTTCCTGCCGAACAGATTCCGCCATGGAAAACTCATATCCATCGCCTCTATCAAGTCTTCTCAAGGAAAATAGAACGTCAGACACCATCGACCATGCGTTGAAACTTATAGCCACGCGAATCACGCAGGAGATACGTCAAGTCAGCAAAGATTCCAAGCATCTTCAAGTGACTGGGAACGCGTCAGAGAACCGTTTGTGCGTTCAAATAGAGTGGAAGTGGCTTATCTTCCCAGGAGCGCTTTTAGGTTTATGTGCAACCCTACTTTTTGCAGTCATTTTTAGGTTCGGGTTATCAAAGAAGAGGAGAATTTGGAAAAGCTCTGTCTTGCCCTTGTTGCTGAGAGATTATCCTGGGTTGGAGAGGATGGGCTTGAAAGAAATAGAACAAGTAGCAGAAGGCTTCGAGGCCAAGATGCAGAGACCACTAGACTAGGTAGTTTTGTGATTTTTGCAAGAATTAATCGGCTGTTCTCTGCCTACAGACCAAACTTACCTACTATTTTATGATCATGATGTTACATCTTTGTTTACATTCGACCAGTTCGTCAAAATACTTTGGAAGACGAAACAGGCTAAAGCCTGCTGTAGAGGGTTTGTTACGATGATGCTGCGCAAGGACATATATATTGGGAACTTTTGACTGTGAAGCTCCATTCTTCATACACCGAATAGATGGTGAATAGAAGTTTCTGTAAGACGACCAAAGTTAGAACTTATTCGACTCCATTTCTCCAGAGCTTCTGTTGTTATGAGAGCACAGTTTCTGGCTTAAAGTAACACAAACGCAAAGAACATATTCGCCGATGTAGCACCTTTACTATTCCTGCTGCCTAAGATGAAGGTTCAGAATGAAAACCTAGATATCATGACGGCCATATATAAGGAGCTGCCTCCCCAAAGCTTCACCTCTCAGAAGGAGGACACTTGTTAACACTGCGCACGCCTGGAGAAGCAATGCACTCCCTCAGTAGATTTGCGGTATCTTCACTGCAGATCGCCAGGATGACCTGAGGGAGTTCTTCCATCAATGATGAGATGCAGCTGTTCATGTCAGACCGGGCTGAGGCTTGGCGACGAAGTAACAGCGTACATTCTTCTGAGGTGGTAATTGCATTTTCTTTTGTTTTCTCCCAGTGGAGAGTAATTCTTACCCAGGGGCTCACACTAGTTGACAAGATAAGTAAGTAGAGCTCTTGGTAAAAGGATATGTAGTAGGTTCGTGGTTCCAGTAGGTAGTTGCTCTTTTTACCTGTTTGAATCTGCTAGCATATCCTACTCCTATGGATAGAGTTGTAATGATAGTTGCTCTTTTCCTTTACACAGCCCAGTATTCCCTGCATGCAGTCCTCCATGTCATTATGTCCTTTCACTTCCCAGGACATTCTAGGACTCCGCGATGTAACTCTCAGCTTTGCGGATGACCGGGATATTGTCATGTCGGCAGCGGCCTCCTGGATACCGCTGAATATAGGTCGGCAAGAGTCAAGCGTAGATGAGGTCCTCTCGGCGTCACGGATCATACGGCACGTGAGCATAAAGACGCCGATGACCCGGACGAAGCTGAAGTTGGGTGAGATGGGGGCTGTCTTTCTAGTGGCAGAGTTGCAGGTCTTACGGTCGTGATGACATCTAGGTTCTCAGTCTGAACTTTCGTATTAGGCACCAGGAACAGCAAGGACGATATGTTGCTGATATGAATTTTGATGTTTTCTTTGCGTTTGTGTTACTTTGGGCCAAAAACTTTATCTCTTCACTATGGCTCGTGGCAGATGGAAATACTTTGTGTTGAGTGAAGTCTACTCTAGAGTACAGTTTCCAATTGAACCATTCTATCCACCTCCAAGATCCAAACCAATCGATCGCACCTCGCTCTCGCTGCCGCGGCTTCTGAGAAGAACCATGTCCCAATAAAATGCGTAGTCCCACTCCCTGATCTGAAGTTCGGAAGTCATCGTGGTTGGCAGAGAAGGAGTCGGTGGCGGAAGATCGAAACCTAAAAACACATTTTTCCTCTTGTTAGCCCCACGTGTATGTCACGGGTCGGCTAAGATGCTGCGGTAAAGAAGGAAAACCCATAAGGGAAAAAAAAAGTACCCGACTTCCTCTCCCCAAAGCTTCACCTCTCAGAAGGATGACGGTTGTCAACATTGCGCACGCTAAACGATATAAGACGCGCGCTAAGTAAATCTGCAGTATCTTCACTGAAGATCCACCCGGTTCATCAAGGAAGTACATACCTAAGATTGCGATTCATCGGTGATGAGATATAGCTGTGTATGTCGAACCGGGCTAAGGCTTGGCGATGAAGCAACAGCGTACAGTCTTCTGAGATGATGTCGACAATACGGGATGACAGAACGTAGATATAACGGCAAGGGAGGGAAGATGGCCAACATGGCAGAGCAGGGCTTGAAAGGTAAAGTTGAAGGATGATCTGAAGAGCAAAGGGAATAGCAGGAAGAGGAAGAAGACTGGCGTCTTGGGGACGGGCAGACAGTGTGAAGAGGATGATGGAGATGGCGAAGATGGCGAGGACGATGAAGGGGAGAGGATGGTGGAAGATGGAGAGGATGAAAGAAGATGGAGAAGATGAGAAGATGAGAAGATGAGAAGAGAGCTGGATGCTTTTTATTGTCGAACGCAGTAGGGATTGCACTTTCTGTAACTTCTCACGATGGAGAGTGATTCTTGCCTGGAGGATGACTCTGATTGATGAGACAGGAAGGAAGTTGATCACTTAGTGACGACTGGACGGGAGAGATGAGGCAGGTATGTAATTCTATCTTTCCTCCTGCTTTCTTGACTACCAGACTCCCTTCCCTTCCATTTTGCGGGTTCTCTGAACCAGGTAGGTACGATTTCATTGATCTTTCGACTACCTTCCTCCGGTAGGCACTTGCATTTCCTCCTTTTTGATCAAGCTCAACCTGAGGCTGGCTACCAGATGTTCCGTGAAGATCAAGATGGATTTGTGATCTCCGAGATCTTACTGGCGTCAGCCTCGATGAGCTGGCCTTCTAGTAGTATCACCTTCATCAAAGTGTAGTTATATCAGGATGGCCATCAAACATAGATCTCCTGGAGAGGGAGCCTCGGTACGAGAGGACTACATGACTGCGCCACATCAAACTCAGCAGGGGGAGGCAAGAAAACTTGAGACCTTTATCCTAAGTGATGAAAAGACTTGGGCAATTTAGGTATTCTAAGTTTAGGGGAGTCTTTACTGAGTTTATTTTAGCAACCTCTTCTAAAGTCAGCGTCTGAATTCGCACCGGCGGTGCACCTGCTCCGACCAGCAGATTCTGTTTGCTCTGGTAGGTACGGCCTACATAGACTCACTCACCTTACCTTACCTTACACAATGTTATTCTTCCGTCGTCATTGTTTTTCTCATCTTCAACACACTTCTTCCACACACTTCTTCATTATCCAAGCTATCTCAGCACGGCACATCTTGTTAGTTCAGCAATCAATATGGACTCCTCTCACGTGGAAAACTCACCTCAGCCGTCCGTCTCCCTCCCCCAGCCCCTCGACTGTCCGCCTGGATGGCCCCCTTGCGAGAGAAAAGATGTCGAAGGGATCAGAGCGTATAATACCTTCGTGAACGCATGGACGACCTGGGCCTCCGCAGACCCGAACGAGGACGGAGATAAATGGGGAGAAGCCCTGAAGTATGTCAACTTAGACGCGAAGGGACACCTTGTCGACGACATCATTAAGGGGGCGCGTGAAGAGTTGGGTGGAAAACGATATGAGAAAGTATGCTAGGGCCTTGTCATTCTCATGAACATCTTTCAAGTCAAAATAACCCCGTCTACTCTCACAGCATGTGCACTACAGAGATGGTACCCAAGGTCTCTTATCACGGGCATCCGCCCCTATAATGAAAACGGACCCTCAATCGACCCATCGGCTTTCGGAGGTTTGGCACCTGTACGACCGCAAACAAATTAGCCCTCCGGTATCCCGATGTATGATCCTTGGAGGGGTTCTTGTGACAGGATCGTGTAGTTAGTCCTCTTATACCGAGGCCTTAGGGAGCAAGAATAAAATAAACTTTATAAAGAAGCCCCTAAGATTAGTCTAAACTCCCTAAATCTTTTTGCAACTTAGGATTGAGGTCTTCGGTTTTCTTTCCTGCCCCTAGCGAGGCTCCCTCTCCAGTCGATCTCACGATGTTGATGGCGCCTGGGCCTTGCGAGGTCTTACGAAGAGATGGCGTGGCCTCCTTACGGTGGCTAGAAGATTCCATTTCCAACTTCAGCGTTCCCATGGCCATCTTGGACCTTTTTCTTTTGGTCTGACCCTGAGGACGCAGCCACAAGTCTGCGCCGCGATGGATGGATTGATGTCAAGGCAGCTATTGAGACAGACCTTGAGCGCTGTCCCTTTGTCCATTCAAATGCTATTCAGTGTCTCTGCCCCTATCCTCCCGTCGTGGAAGAGTGTCGCGAGCTGGTCCCAGGACAACTACTACCGATCCTAAAGGCTCTCCGTTACCCATCAGGACAGTTCTGCTCTCTGCCATGGGCTGCAATATGTCCATCGAACCTCGCTCATCAGTTTCACTACGTGACGGCAACTTTCTCTCGCCTTTATACGTCCTTGTCGATGGTTTTGAGTATTTTTAGCAAGGCAAGTGTTGTTCTCCAGGTCACCCTGAATACAATCATGTTCATTTACCTCAGCTCGCAGCACTTGGACTGGTGCCGATCTTCCTTCCCTGAATCATCAATGTGGTTTGTGATATCCAAAGATCGATCTCCCCTTGTAGCATAATCTGCAATAAAAGACCCGAGTTGAGATGCAATCAATGTATAGGAACCCATACGCGACGACGTTCCCACAGCCCTCGCTACAACAGGTGATAACCTGCTCTTCTTCCGTAGTATAGTGGTCAGTATGCAAGCTTGTCACGCTTGAGACCCGGGTTCAATTCCCGGCGGGAGAGATCCAGCCATCTGTGATACGCAGATTATCTTTTTTGGTGTTGATGGACTTACTTGACTGACCTCATTCTTCACTGTTTTGCATTATAGGACAACGATGGGCAAGCAACGTTTTGATTTCGAGTCTAGCTAAAGATAGTGTCTTTTGCCAACTAACCCATTACTCTTAGTTAAACATTTCTGGCGGATTGTTCTCCTTGGGGAGATTGCTCTGCTCCGGAGTGCTGTGCTTCTGAGGAGCGCCGTCCTCCTCAAGGCCGTCGCTCTCAAGTATTGCCCTGCAGAAGGGTGCCTGGGGGAGCAAAACTAAAGACTTAAAAAAAAAAAAAAAAAGGTGCTAAAATAAACTTAGTAAAGAATCCCCTAAGCTTAGGCTAACATTACCTGAATAAGGTAGTGTTATTATTTAGGCTTGAGGTCCTGAGTCTTCTTCAGGTTCCTCCCCCTGGAGTGCCTCGGATAGGGATTGGATCCACGGCGCGGATCGTGGGAAAGGAGGGACCATCTTCATTATAGCGAAGATTTCCCATGATATCGGATCTTGGGTACCAATGCTGCAATTGGTTCAATGTAGGATTTTTCTGTCGCTCGACGTCTGTCCCCAGGTTGCCCTAAAACCGGCTGGCGAGGATACAATGTCCCCAGCACACTGTGTCACGCCCTCCTCCTTTGCCCTCGGCCCTCATAAAAACACTTCTGGCGAAACCAGATACTCGATTGTTTCGGCAGTTGTGCAATCGATGGGCTAGGTCAAGCCAGTTTTCCTCTTTCTCGGCCGCGTCTTCTTTAGCCCAGGTGTTCCATTGCTGTACCAAGAGGTTGTACAACTGAATTGCGTCTGGGTCTTTCGAGCGGAATTTAGTCCAACTCTCATTAGGGGGGTCGAGGGGTTGGATAGTGTTTGGTGCATGAGGATTCATTGTAGCCCACAAGTTGCTGATATGGAGACTGGAGAAGTGTACTGTAGCTGAAAATGACGATGGTGAAAGAAATGTGCAAGACGGTGATGGTGATGATGAAAGAGTACCAAAGGTAACATCTGGATCTTGGTACTCAGTCGGGGGGGTTAAGGGACCAGGGAGCAAGAAAGCATCAGGCCTCGATACGAGGTATCAATATAAAATCAGCAAAGTTATCCCAATAAGATGAACAAAAGTATCCTAAATTTACTAAAAGGCATCCTAAATCTACTAAATTTATACTACGTTACCTAAATCTTTTTGTCATTTAGGATCGAGGTCCCGAGTTTTTCGTCTTCTCTCCTATGTCAGGTGTCAGCCAAGGGCAACCAACATCCAATGCCAAGGTAAGGTAGGTAAGAAGAAACGTGGATCAGAATATGCAAGTTGAAGAATCATGTTCATTCTTGAGATAAGATAATGATGACTCGCTAATATCCAAAATGACCTGGTAAGTACCTTATCCATTCAAAAAGACCCATCGCTAATACCCAATCGTAGCATGCTTATATCCAAAAACCCATATCACACATCTTAGAATCGCCACCTGTGACCAGGGTGCTTCCAGTCCAAGTTGGCAATCTCCCCAGGTGAGAGGCCTGCAAGCTCCTGCTCGACGTTCTTCTTGTCGCGTCGGTTGTTGTCCCACTTCATCCAGAAGTAGCCGGAAATGCTGAGGATGAAGATCATGCTACCAGTGGCACAGTTGAGGCCGTTACCAATGGGGAAGTTGGGGGCGTCCTTGACGAGGTAGGACCAAGTTGCGATGAGACCACCGATGTTGCCAAACATGACCTGTTAAGTGTTAGAGAAGGGCTGATGTGGTTGATGGGAAAGAAACTTACGTTCATGCCGATGGCACTGCTTCGTGCGGTATCACTGACAACGTTGGCGCTGATGTGGGCGTTGGTCATGGTACCAAGAACCATACAGGTGCTGGCAATCAGGAAACAAGCGCCATATCGAACACTGGGAGTCTCAGAGGCCAAGAACATGGCGTATCCGATAATGACAGTGGGAGCGGAGAGGATGATGAAGATCTGTCGTCTGTCGAGGTACCAACTGAGAGCAGGGAAGGCAACAGCGAAGACGGCTCCGACGGCGTAGGGAGGGACACTGTGAAGCTGCTTCTGGACGGTGCTGTACTCGGGGTAGATGGCTCCGACGATGGTAGGGAGGAAGAAAGCAAGACCCTGGACAGTAATATTGTTGAAGAGGAAGATGAAAGCGATCTGAAGAGTGACGGGGTTGGAGATACCGCGCCAGAGCTTAACTCGGTCGATACCATCAATGACTTCGGTTTGAGCAAGACGCTCAGACTTGACACGGGCGATGCAGAGATCCTTCTCCTCCTCAGTGAGCCATCGAGCAGTCTCAGGTCGATCGGTGAGTGTGACGAAAGCGATGAGACTAAGACCGATGGTGATGATACCCTCAATAGCGAAGATCATTCGCCAGTGGTGAAGGCTACCGAAATGAGGGAGCTTGAGAATAGCACTGGCCAAGAGACCACCGAAAGCACCAGCAAGAGGAGCCATGACCATGTAGAGAGACAGACGGAAAGTCAACTCAGAGCGCTTATACCAACGGGAGAGATAGTATGCGATTCCGGGAAGCATACCGGCCTCGAAGATACCGAGGAGGAAACGAACACCGCAGAGGGCAGCTTGGCTGTGGACGAAGGCGGTAGCGACACTGACGATGCCGAAGGCGAGAGAGGTAGCAGGGAGGAACCAGCCGGGGCCCATCCATTTACAGCAGACGGTAGCGGGGATCTCGAAGATGATGTATGAGATGTAGAAGATGGAGAGGATCTTGTTGTAGTCGTAGCCCACGAGCTTGAGATCCTCTGTCAATCCAGCGATACGGGCATTACCTGGGGGTTATGTGTTAGTGAAGGCTGATGTGTTGGGAGTGAGAGAGTTGACTCACCGATGTTGGCGCGATCGATAAAGCAGAAGAGATACAGAACTGCGACGGTTGGGACGGTGTACAAGTCGAGTTTCCATCGTAGTCGTCGCTCAGCAGCTGGGTCGAACTGGACAAGAGAGTTACCGTAGCTGTAACGTATCAGTATGAGTTTTCATCATAATTAAGTGAGATACTCACGCGTCGGTAGCCATGTGACCATGACCAGCAGCATCATGATAATCATTAATGACACCTCCCTTCATCTCCGAGCGCTCATCGAACCCCTTCTCCTGATCAGATACACCCATGATGAACAAGATCTCAATAAACGACCACACTTGATGAAGAAATGAAGAGAAGCTGATAGGTCTTTAAGCTTCCGCGTACTAATGCTTGAGATACAGAAAGACCAAAACATAAAAAAAGGACAGGAGCAGGGTCTTGATATAGTAAAAGCCAAGGATGGATAAACACCTCGGGCTACCGTGTCGGGACAAGCAACCCCCCCAGTTTAAGGTGTCTAGATTGGCATTTCCCCTCACGAAACTATAGTACCGAGACGTGTGTTGCATGCAATCAAATTTCTTTGGAGTGTGTGTGTGTGTCAAGTTCAAAGAGGATTTTTGCCCTAGGAGCGGTTTAGCTTGGTGGACAAGAGGGTCCGGTCCCCCTCCCCGTAAAATGTGATATCTTATTCAATTTCTGGCTATGCTTTCATCCGCCGCGGAAACAAATCAACACCCCCTGGTCTATTGATCATGCATGCAGCTGTGATTGATAGGTTGACTCGGCTAAAATGTTGAGTGTCAATGTCATTGTCAAGGCGTTAGTTGTGTCAGTATCTTGTAAGCGACGGAGCAGAATTCGGCAAAGTTTAGGAGTCATAACAAGCTTAAAGGTTTACTTGAGATAGACTAGAGAAACTAGTAAATAAGTCTAGATTTCGGGAAGTAGTCTCGGGTGCGGGGAAATTTCACGGATTTTACTGAGGGAAGTGTTTCTGCTTGCGTTGTGTTGGAGATGGATTGAGGGTGAAGATCATGACCTAAGTTAGAGAGTGAGAACAACCAGGTACGTATTCTCACTACCACCACGTGGAAAGGGATAATACATACAATGTAGCATCCACATATTCTCCAACTTTGCCGTATGCATATGTATGTATACTTTTCTGCTTAAAATGTAACTGTACATACATATATTGCTTTGGTTGACGCTCTCTCCCCGTGTTATACAGGCTTCCCCAGGTTTTCTGAATCTCATCTTACGATAATCCCGCTGCTTCCCCAGATTCTCTCATTCAATTCCACAAAACCAAAGCTCATTACCTAGCAATCGTAAGAGTGAGATCTTTTTCCCCGGATTTCTGGGGTAGGTTTTGCCTGGTTTGAATGGTCGAGGCGAGGTCTCGATGCGGAGGTGGAGGGATGGGGGTCATTCTTGGCACGGACCAAGAAATGGTCGGCAATTGGAGTCGGCAACTAGAATTTGGAGACGCCAGACCAGACTCATCATATCCACTGTGTAAGAGTGAGTATCCGTACAAGAGTGACTGTATCCATAATTCAGCAATAATTACGATGCATTCAATCACTAAGTGGCAATATAAAACTCTATCCCACATATCGTAATATGATCCCACTTGATTAGCATATATCTCGGCTATTGTACTCGGTTCTTGTCTATTGTGACGGTAGTTATTGGCATCTGTTGATACAGTGAATACTCGTACATGCTCTGCGTTCTGTGCTCTTCATACCCATTTCCAAGTTATACCCATAGTCACAACCATAACCACACCTTACCATCAACTAACATCACCCGTCCAACATAAGCATAACTAACCGTCCATCATACCATTCCCTCTTTAGCCTCACCAAACCCCCGGGATAACAGCCCACCTCCTACCAACCTTGTCCTCTCCAAATCTCTCCAAGTACCACCTCCGTCCCCTGACAGCCCTCGGAAACATGGCGAACATCTCGTTCACCAGAAACGCCCTCGCAGGCGCGCATCCCCAGCCCGCCGCCATCCAGAACCCAGCCCACTCTACCCACTCGCACAGGTAGTGAGGGTACAGCACGTACCGGAACAGTCCCGCCTGCGGAATCTGGTAGTGCTTCTCCACGCCCTTGCCCTTGTTGCTCGCGTGGTGGCCGTTCTGCTCCAGCTTCGCGCGCTCTTGCCGCTGGGCCTCGCGCCGCCGGATGTCGCGTAGTTCCTCGTCATGGAAGAAGTTGCCGGATAGCCCGAGATAGAAGACTAGAATACCTGATGAGAATTGCAAGATGGAGGATTGTGATGACCATGCAGCTTCAGTGGTAGGGCCATAGGCTGCGAGCCATGATCCAATACATGTTGCGTTGCAAATCTGAAAACTCAAGCCAAGTAGCCACACTGCAATGTGTATTGGTGACATGGAAGGCTGCAGATAGGGAAACATAACAGCGCGGTACGAATAGTGAATCACCTACATACCATCCAACGTTAGCCTTCATCCTTACTCACTCACTTACTCCTCATAACGCTGCCTCGGGTAGGTAGTCCAAGCCCTCCCCCTCAACGGCAATACACACGGGAGCATAACGAATTTGGGGAAATATTTCTTACAAACAGACCCGCAAGCACTTTATTCTGCCACGGAAGATCGTCGATTCCATGCTGTTCAGGAAGAACTTTCATCAGGTACAGCAGCGTCAGAAAACCAGGTGCCTCCATAGTCAACCAGCCAATACGGCCGGGGAGGTTAAGACGGCTTGTGACTGAGGTTTTGCCCATGCCATACCAACTTGTAAGCCATTGCATCGAACCAATCTGAGAGTAGGTAATTAGAACATGTATGTATTATCTCACGTGCTCTCTTTTTTTTTTTTTTATAATGCTTACAATTGGGTAAGATATCTGCCAGACTTTGAGGATCAGGTCGTAGTTCTCCCGAGTGGGTGGTAACCACTCTTCGATAATAGCCATGATGACAGCGTCTGCGCCTCAACAACGCAGCAGAAAAAAGGGTCCAGTTTGAGTCTTTCAGTAAAGAAAGAAGCGAGTACTGTTGTTTGTAGAGGAATTGATCAATGATGAAATTCAAGGCGTGTTTCCATGATGTCAATAAGGTTGAAGCGGATACTGTAGCTGCGCAACGGCCATTTTGACACTCTCCACCGCCTGCAACAATTGCCCATAACGGTCGGATATTTAGTACATCTACCCCTGGTGTGTCACTCGAGCGCAGCCATGCAGCTATCAAGATGTAGGAACAGCTTCCGTTGCTCTGAAATGGGTTGCGATAGTACTGTAACACGAAATATTTATGTTGAATCCTCTTTAAGGCAGAATACTTAGCCTCACGGAAGGGTGTATACAGCAACATCCAAGTTCCCTCAGTCGATCTCAATCAACTGCCGTGCTCTCCAAACTCAAACAGTTATCAGATATTGCCTGTCTTCCGAGGTCCCCAGTAACGTTGAGTAATTAATTAAAGGCTTTGGATTATCACATGAAAGAAGTTTACCAAAGTTACTCGAGTAGATTAAGGTATCACAAAATGTGGTGCTCAGCAAGCTGCATATAAGGTAGGACAGGAAAACTTGACATGTCTATGCGAAATGATGAAAAGACTCCAGTCAGTACATTTACTATAGACATCATGGAAATTTAATAGGCATTTGACTAGGTGTTCCTGGTATCTTACCATGAGATCAGAGGCTCTGTTGATCCCTGAGGACAGATCCAGCTACACACAGATTCCTTCACTTACACTACACATCAACAAGAGTTACAAGATACCACTGATAAATGAAATGTATTCAGATACACCGCTCCATGCTACAAACACTGCTAAACTCCTAACTACCGATTCCCAAGTCAAGACTCCGTCTCTCATATACTCATAAAATCACATCACAATGCAGTCCCTCTCCCTCTGCCCACCGCTATTTACCCCTACCCCTGGTCCCGAAGGCCGTCTGCCCGCAGGCTGCCCAAAGGGTCTTTGCCCAACTGGCATCGACGAATTCACGCTCGCAGCAGTACTAGTCTGCCTCGATATCGTAGGGCTGCTGTTCGGGTGGTTCGGGTGTCCCACCGGCGGCTGATACGTCCTGTCGTGCGCCGACTGCTCGTAGGAAGGCGGCGCATCGTCTGCTGCTTCATCCGCTGGGCGAGATACGGGTGGTCGCGGTGGTTGCGCTGGGATGAGGGATCGCACTCTTTGGGCGGGTATTCTGGGCTGTGCGTTGGTTGTGTTTGTGGTGGGCGCGCTGACGGAGCTGTTGCGTCCTGGGACGAGACCCGTGGCTCCTCTGGTGACGCCTCCACCTCGTGGAGCTCCTCCTCTTGCAGGATGTCCTCCTCGGCCTCCAAGGTTGCCACGTGTTGCAGTTCCTGGCTGGAAGGCCTGCTGTTCGATAAATTGCTCTGAAAGCATGCTCTCTCTTCTTCTTCGTGCCTCCTCTGCTCTATGTCTTTCCTCTTCCTCTTCTTGCAGTTGCAATGCGAGAGCCAAATCTCTATCTTCCTGTTCAGCATTGGGACTCATCGGGGGCTCATCTTCATGCCGCCCCTTGCCCCTTCGATTCTGTACTGTCGTCCATTCTCCGCCATCGTTGTTGGAGTAGTTGCCCGCACTTGTCGAAGGAGCAAGACCGCCAGATCCCACAACCCGGAAGTCTCCTGAAAGATATTCGGTGTTGCCACCATTGACATCTGACAGTGTCTCCCATACGATTTCATCGTGAGACTTGAATCCTGCGTCCGTCACAAGCGTGACGAGCTGCATCGACTGGGGATGGCAGTACAGTGTGCTAAAATGGTCATTTCGGAAAAGAATGGCAAATGTACCAGGCCGAATGGCTTTGCCAATGACCTCAATGCCCCAAGGCGTAAGTTGGGTCGCAGAATTGTCCAAGAACTCCTTAATTATGACAATATCTTGGTAAAGCTGCTGTTCATCCTCTGTGAGTCCACCTTCAGGGTCAGACAACTTCTGCTCAAGCTCTTCTTCTCGAAAAAGGAGATTCTGTGCGTCTTCATATGATGCGGCTTGTCGTTCCAGCGCTTCATATGCATGTTCGTTCTTTGGTGGTAGCCATCCATGAATCAATGGGATCGAGAATGTGGCATATAACCCCATTTCAGCCGTGTTCTCAAAAGTTCCCGGGATCAAGTCTCCTCGCTCAGCAGGATGTAAATGTGTCAGTGATGTACGCTTATAAGCATTTATCATACTCTCAGTAGGGACAAATCGCGGGTTGACGTTCATGCCGGTATGCAAACTTTGTAAGAAGGCATACAAATCTCCAACATCTGGTAATGCATCTTCAGAACTGGTTCGTCGCGGTGACATAAGTTCGTCAAAAACAGCGTCCAGGAGCAAGTTCAGACTGACTTGTTCCCTCGACCTAAGAGTTTGTACAAGTGCAGTGTCTTCAACATCGGCAGGTGTTGTCATGGTAAGTGCGTTGACCAAAGCTACAAGGGGACACGGCCCGTTTGCATTCTGAATCAAAATTGGGGATATTCGCGGGTTCTTTGATGAGTTCGAGTCGTGCCATTGTATATTCTTAATCTGATAGGTTTCTGTCTTTCCATCGATCGGGTCTCTGGATGCTCTCCAACTTGACGGTTCAGTTTGTAGTGTTGGCTGCCTGGGTGGCAAAGGTGGCTTCTCCTCTTGAGGTTCCTTTATGGGGCTCGGTGATGGCTCTGAATCTATCAGATTCCAATCATCGGGTGATGCCGGCCTGGCTTCTCCTGTGGCCCTGGCCTTCCCCTTGTCGGCGCCACCTACATCGTCCCAGATATTTGTGTCTCCAGTAAGGTCTGCGGAGAGTTTCATAGGCGGCGCAGGAGGTTTGTCATTTCTTCCCAGAGGATCCTCATCCCAAGCAGGTGACTCGCGGCCAGAGGGCAGTGATACCATACCAGGTGATCCAGCAGGAAGTGGTTCTGGTGTGGGTGTCCATGCGCCTCTAGGGGGGTCATCGTCCATGAGATTTGGAATCGATTGCGGGGCTGATGGTGCGGGCTGCACCTCTATCGTTGGTTGCCATGGGTTCGTATTAGGTTCTTCGATACCAAGTTTCGAGAATGATTCTGTCGGTGGTGTTTCTTGTCTTGAGGGAGCTTTCTTTCGTAGAAAAGGGTTCGTTTCTGGTCTGTCTCCGCCTGGTTTCAATACTGCAGGCGTCTCTTGAGACTGTTGCTGGTTACTTGGCTGTGTCCTCGCTTCTCCCCATGCCTGTTGCTCATCTTGGTTATCGAAAGCGATTCCGGGTCTCAGAGCCGCAGGAACAGCTTGAGGGTTCGGTCTATCCGTGGAAGATGCTTGTCCATCGCGGCGGGGTCCTACATCTTCCCATCCCGGTTCATTCTCTCCTTCGGCCCAAGGATTATTAGACATCGCTTTGACTTTGATCGTATTTGAGGTGAGTTGAAACTTGGAATCCTCGAGTGTCAAATTAACATGTCAAATAGAGAGGGTTTCAGTGTGCTTCGTTTGGTCCCTGTAGCTGATGCGCTGCTACCACATGCGGGAGACTGCGGGGAAGTGATTCGAAGTGGTTTTCGAAGCGCTGTGAGTCGTATGCATGAGATTTAGGAACCTAGCGACCAGATCTCTGTATCAAACGTCGTATAGTGTTGTTTTTCGCCTGAATATGTTGATATCCAGCTCTTGAAGCTCTTCTCGATCGCAACAGCAACAGCTCGTGTGGGGAGATGTGTCGTCACTGGGTCCCGCTCTGTACGTGGCGGTGCAACGTGAAACTGAGCAATTCGCTGAGAGGAGAAGCTGCTATTACACAAGAAGCAAAATGACCGTAGGCCTTGAGTTCAATGCAAGTTTGTCTTGGCTGGAAAGCGAATAATGAAGGGAGTTCAGCATGTCCCTGAGTTGAAAAAGCTGGGCGGGTGGTGGTGCCTGTAGTGTACCTAATGTACCTGAGGTACGTAGACCGCGGGCGTCAAGTCTGCCCCGCCCACTTCCATTTGCTTATGGACAACCGCCACGGGCCGCGAACGATGACGTGGGCCTGTCGATTCAAGCTTGTATCGAGCAAGCTGCTGAAGAATTATATACCATTCCTGTTATTGCCTCACCGCTTAGATAGGCAGCATGTGCAATTCATGATTCTGAATCTGGTCCTCGCTTGTTCTCTCTCTTTTGGTCAAGATTGGCTGAGAAACATAAAGTCGCTTAAGCTAGCATTGACGATCTGAGACATGCCGACTTACACCGCGACTATATGAGTGAATGATAATATTGGAACAAACATTTCGATCATCTTTCTTTCTTCTTACTTATTTCTCATAAGAATAGAAGATCTTCATGGATCGGGGAATGTCTCAGTGGACGGAGTAAGCACTCATTCCTTCATGATCACCAATGTCTTAGACTCAACGGTCATCCAACGCTCAGACCAAGGGTCCAATAGCCAGCCATCCTAGGTAACCCTAAGCGACGAAATTATTTAGGTAAGTCTAGCCTAAGCTTAGGGGATTCTTTACTGAGTTTATTTTGGCATCCTCTTCTCGGCCATCAGAGAATATCTTGTGGTGGCTGGCAGTCGAAAGAAGCGATTGGTGTGCATTATAAACGCAGTACAACAAATCTACCTCGAATTGGATCGTCTTTAAACGTCCCCTAGGAAAACACATCCTTAAGCATTAAACGCTGCTGAATGATACATAACTTAATTATGGGCGTCGTCCTCCCCTTGCTTTGCTTGCTTGCTTGTCAGGTCCGAGTTTCCTTCGTCGCCATGCAGTCCCAGAAATGCCACAACGCCAACTCCTATACAAGAAAAGTATATAATATCCACCTGCTCACGACGCCATCTGTGCATGTACGTCGTCAAATCTTCACCCCAAGATTTTGCAGCCGCTCGCAAGACGGCATTGTGTATGTCTGTGCGAGTGCCATCTTGTCAGGGTCCTGATAGAACCAGCCCTGAGCAGCATCCCTCAATCTCCGTTGATATATCAGCTCGTTCTCACACTCGTTCTTGAGATGTCTCAAGAGCTGATGCTCAGCTGTGCGGTCGAGCTTGTTGAGCTTCTTTTCGGAATATTGGGCAACTTCGTCGGGGTTAACGTAGTAGTTGACGTTGAGGTTCGGTGTCGTGCGCTGCTCGGTATACGGGTGCAGAGGGTTATCGTAGACCATGCGAGGCCCTGATGCAGATGTTGCTGAAGACTCGCCGGAGAAGAAGGATGTGATGATTGGTAGGATGAAGAACAAGATGATGGGTAGTAGACCCAGGAACGTTTGGAAAGCGTTGCCTTCGTTCTGTCGACCACGATCGGCTTCTCGGGGTCGCGTTCTCGGCCTAGCTCCGCCAAACTGATGAACCCTGATTCCAGGACCTCCTCCAAAGTTGAAAACAAACTGAGGACCTGTGTCAAAGGCTACAACATTAGTACGAGTCTCATCTTGGTTGTCAGTTCTGCTCACCTCCGAATGGACCACCACCGCCAAAGCCGCCTCCGCCAAAGAAACGGGCAAACATCTCCTCCGGAGTCAAGTCATCCTGGAACATCGGGCCACCTCTACCCATACCACCACCACCGGCTCGTTGATTGAAGAAAGGATTATTCGCCTGGGCGCTAGCGAATCGACTATCAGGATCTGTGCCGAACTTATCAAACTTTTCCCTCTTCTCCTTATCGCCTAGAATACCAAAAGCTCTGCTGACCATCTTGAAGGCCTCGTCCGCATGAGGGTGTCCATTCTTGTCGGGATGGGTCAGAAGCGACAGCTTCCGATAAGCTTTCTTGATCTCAGCCTCGGTACATGTGTCCTTGACGCTCGAAAGATTTAGGATGTCATAAAACGCAGTGGCCTCGCATCTTCGGATACGAATGACCGCTGCCTCTTGTTCTGGGGTGAAAGATCGTCCCTGGTTACCCTGCTTATGATCGCGAGATCGAGCCGAGCCACCCGTATCAGCTCCGGAAGCCGTTGCGCTGGGCATCGAAATTTTAGTTGTTCTGAGGTCGCTAGGTGTCTGTAGGAGTTGCGAGGTACGATTCGTGGGTCGTACGTTGAGGGTTGAAGATTAAATAGGATTTAAGTTTGGCCGTCGAGAATGCGGGAAGAGGGAAAGTGGCTTCTTTGGGAGGTGACAATGGCACAGAAAAGGGCGTCGTCGAAGAGGCGAACGCCGTATTGGTCGGGCTTGTGCTATTTGTAACCGAATCGCATGAGGAATACGAAGCAATCGAAATGTTGTTGATATGGTGATGCAAAGGGGATGCCAGAAATCTGGTGTTTTCGGATCGGGCAATCCCTAGTTGGTCTTTGGGGGGACGCCCACTCTCACCATTGCGTCCGTCTCAAAGTCTCGGCTCCACGTGATACCCCACCCCTCAATGCCAATTGTTAATTGGCGTACCCTGTATCACTTACACGACTATCAGTCACTTCAATACAATTTACCTACGACATCTTGATGGAATCTGAAGGTATATCAGATTAGATCAGACATTATCCTTTGTCTGAAATATTTTGAAGAGTCTAGTCAGCGTTAGTAATGCTTTCACAAGGCAGTCGAGCGTATTAAAGCTCTTAGAGCTTTGGTTTTGAGATTTGAAGATAAATCAGATAGCCAGAAAGGCAACATTTTCATTGTGATCAACATATGGCTAGTCAAAAAAGTGTTGTGTAAATGTAGGAGCCAACTTTTAGTACCATGGAGTCACAGTAATGTAAATATGTTTTCACGCATCATCGCCACAGTAGAGATTTTCATATCCCACAGTCTTGAAAGCCGCACATAAAACAAGAAACGTTGATTTGTACTCAAGAAACTATTTACGTCGAGTAAGTATTTACAATAATCAGACCCCCACAAAACACCTTATTCTCTTCCTCTTCCCTAGTCCAAACCACGCCCACTACATCATTTAAGCACCAATGAACTGCTTGATTTGAGGAAGAACCTTCTTGTAAGCAGTACCAGTAGTGGGCTCCATGCTGAACATGTAGTCACCCCACCAAGGGCCAGCAGCCCAGTACAACCAACCAGTCCAGACATCAGAGTTGTCAAGCAAGTGCTGCAACTCACCCTTGAGCGCAGCAATACACTGGGCATTAGCTCCGCCAGCAGTCTCACCAAGAATGCCCTTCTTCTTGTTGGCCTTGAGCCACTGGGTAGCAGCCTTGAGACGCTCAGCACCAATGGTAGAGCTGACGCAAGTCTCAGAGGTACCAGAGGAGTCAGAATCGAGGTACTGGTGCATCTCGTAGATGATCTTGTTCTGGGGGTCCTTGAGATCCTTCATAGCAGCGCCGTTGCCGCTGGAAACCCAGCTCCAGGCTCCGGTGTAGGCATTACCCTCGACAAAGATGTACTGGGAGGTTGCGCCGGCCTTGCGGATGGCGTCGACGGCGGCTTGGTTGAGAGAAGCGACGACAGAGTTGTCCATGTCGTGGTACTCGTTGTTGGTGTCGAAGATGACGAGTTTGTTGTTGGCGAAGCGCTTGGCTACCTTTTGCCACCAGACACTAAAGTCAGAGCTCTTGATGATGTTACCGTTGAAACGGCCATAGTTGTGAGGGTCAATAACGGCATAGTGGCCCCTGAATGTGTTAGTGAAGTTTTATGAAGATCGGAAAGGTAGTTACTGACTTGCTGGTGATGTGGTTGACAGTGTCCTGGAGGCCCTTGAAGTAAGTCTCATCAATAGCACCAGTGATACCACTGGGAGTCAATCGCTCCATGCGGAAACCGACACGGAAGGTGTTCATACCAGTGCTAGCGAGGGTCTGCCATAGTCAGTATCACATGTAAGCTATAAGTCAAGATACTTACATCAATGGAGCTCGTGGTAGGCCAGATGTAGTCCTTGTTGAGCGTTCCAGGGAGGTTTCCCTCACCAAACTCACCACCAGACTCATTGGAACCAGTGAAGAGGAACTTGCCCTTGGCCCTCATAGTGTGAGGAGCAGCCAGAGCAAGGGAAGCGCCAGCACTTGCGAGAAGGAAATCTGTGAACCGCATGTTTGCTAGAAGGAGTGGATATTCGTTTCTTGTTTCAAATGATTGTAAGAGGATCGATCAACGAGCCATGCAGAGCAGAGCCAAGAAATACAGGAAACATGGCGAGTATATATACACATTTCAGTCTCGGTCCAACTTGCGGTACTACGCATAGCTCCCTTCGTAGCATGTTCATTAAGTCGGGATGTAGCAAGGGCCAAGCCAGACTGACTATCGATCCTCCGAGTGCCCATATAGGAATAGACTCGGTCGATTTGCACGTTTCAATAGTTTCTCCAGATGAAGTGTACAACATGACCCGGTTTGGTGGTAACTGATTTGCCGGTGTTCCCTGTTTGTTTGACTGAAACCGGAGTTAGGCTCCCCTGATATTTCATTAACACGCCGCGTTGCCGGCACTGAACATACATAGTGAAGCAAGCTAGGGGAGGAAAAAAAGCTTAGGACCTTGATCCTAAATGATGAAAAGACCTAGGTAATTTAGCATAAACTTAGGATGATTTTAGGAAACCTTTTGCTGAGTTTATTTTGACAACCTATATCAAGGTCCGGTGTTTTCTTGCTCCCCGAGGGCAAGAAAGTTGAGATGATATTCGTGGAGTAGAGCTGTATAGTATTTCTTGGCTGACATTTCAAGACTAATGACAGCTCAGGGCCACTTGACTCGTTTCTGAAAAAGACTTCTTTTTTCCTTGTAGTCCTCCTAATCAGGAGTAGAACATCAATGACGCAACTTGTCGTACAATTATTAAAATGATCATCTCTTGTTGAAACAAGCATTTTTATCTCGTTGGTGGGATTCTTTCTCCGTTTCCAGCGCCCATATTAAACCTCAGGTGAGAGCAGCACAGAGGTGCCGGTAGCCGTGTTGCACTGGGTAGTCACGTGCTGCAAGTCTCGGACTAACCGATCGGAAAAAACAACCCCCGGCTAGATCCGTCGCATGAAGCTTGGTGATGCCGGCCTGAAATTTCGAGGGAACGACATGTGCCAGCGATAATGCACGCGACACGGGTTCTTCTTAAGCGATCAGTGTGGAAGGGTATGTCAATTTCTATGCTGTGATGCTGTTGGGTGCTAATTCTGCTGGTAGGGCCGCACTTGGTACCGTAAGCCGATGGCCGACTCGATTATCCTGACCTGTTCTAACATGCGATAGCCTACCCATTGTATGGCCCAAGTCTTCCAGCGATAAGGTGCCTCCTGTGCGAACACAGGCCCGATCAGCTACCATTCTGCCCAACTTTGTCGGTCTCAAGTTCGAGGTGCACAATGGAAAGGATTACCATGAGGTGACCATTACAGAAGATATGGTTGGACACAAGCTTGGCGAATTCTCACCGTAAGTCTCGGTCTAAGCCGAAAGATGAATATCTTCTGACTGATGATAGAACACGAAAGCCCAATATCTGGGACAAGAGGTAGAATATCAAATAGGGACTGGAATCTGGGTATACCCATGTACAAAAGACTACGTGTAACATCACTAGAGCAATGATTTCAACGAAGGGATCCATTCGCATATTCAGGCGATCTATTGTAACCAGCTATGACTTTCCTGGTTTTCAAATTTGATATCATGTACGGACCCAAATCCTTCCGTGAACGCCGAACCGAAACGCCTTGCAGTCATGTAACCAAATCTGTGCTCAGCGGTAGAACTCGCTACGCTTGACGTTAACACCGTACTCTCCAACAGCCATACCAAGATCCTCCATTGTGAGAACAGTCCTGTTCTGGCTACCGCCTTGTCCACCACCTCCGTAGCCCGGTCGCTGGATACCCAGCGGTGCGCCCTTGGCCTGATCCTTGCTTCCTGGCTGGCCAGTTGGTTGACCAGGAATAGGGAATCCGGCAGCTGCACCAAGAGACCCCATAGGATTGTTGGTGTTTGATGATGCGCGGATTCTGCTGTACTGGTATGCATCTGCGGCGATGTCCGCGATGAACTTCTGGGTTGCTAGGGCGAGGAGTCGCGCGAGGCGTGGATCGGTCTGGGGAGGTGGTGGAAGACCGGCTTTGGTCATGTAGTAGTGTGTGACTGCGTCAGGAATCTAGAGAGTGTTAGATGAGTTGAGTTAGGAGTCCGTGGTGCGTACAATCGGCGCATAGTCATCCATCTTGTTCAGGAACTCTCGTAGCGAGACATCCTTGCGAGTTGGTAATCGAGGATCGGGAATCGCTGGAGCGGGCGCTTCATCAGCGGATGCCTCTGGCGCAGGAGGGGTCTGCTCTGGCTTTTCGGGCGCATCACTAGCCATATTGAAAGATTTGAGATGATGCGATGTGGATTAAGATGTTTGAAGATGAAGTCAAAGCGATTGATGCTCGACGCGTTAAGAGGTGAAGTCACGTGATTCGATGTCATGGTCTCCCTAATCCATTGTTCGTTCGGCTCGCATGAGCCGCACAATGCCAAGAAGCTTAAAGGGACTAAGGAAAGCCAACCAGGCACAATCAAATAAGCATAAACCAGCATTCGTAGTTTCTCATGTTGTATTTCCCTGCCTAATTATTCATATGCCCCTTCATTTCCTCATTGTATAGTGCCTTGAGCTCATTACAAATGACAGAAATAGCAGCATTCAACGCAAATAGACTACACTCTATTTTGACTTGGTACAGCACTGAAATCAACGATCCCTTTTCCCCAAAATCTCCAAGCCAAACGGCGACGCCATTGTAATTACCGCCTTTGTTGACCTCCCAAACCAACGCCGTGCATGCATCTCCAGAAGCCGGAGTTGTCGTGACCAAAACTGTGGCCTTGTCTTGTCTTGCCTATTGGCTACTTCATCGTTACAGTGTCAAAACGTATAAGACGTGTTTTTCAGAGCTTTGGTGCTCTCTTTCGTACAGGTATCTTGGCGTCTTGTTGATCGCTTAGACGGGGAGCTTGAACTTCTTGCCCTTCATGACCTTGGTGTAGTAGATGTAGAAGAAGTCGCTGTACAGAACGGTCTGGACGATACCAGCAACGATAGCGATGGTGTCGACCTTGTGGTTAGTCTCGGCGAAGTATCGGTAGATCCAGTTGGGGATGTAGAGAGCGCGGTAGCTGCCGAGAGCGAAGAGATAGTGGGTGGTGATGGTCTCGGCCTCGCCGGTGCGCTGAAGCATGAAGAGCTGAGGGAGGATAGCCACAGACTCGAGCCAAATGGAGAAGGCCCACAGAATCTCCGAGATGGTGTAGTGATAGGGGAAGACGATGGCGAGGACAGCAGCTCCCGCGAGAAGGTACTGGACTCGGAAGGTGTCGACATTAGGATCGTTGGTAGGCTTGTAGGCGTTGGTCATGAGGTAGATGATGTAACCTTGGGAGCCAAGGAACAAGATCTTGAAGATGAAGTTGTAGACGCTATCGGTTTTGAAGAGATCTGGGACATGTTAGAATGCGCTTCTGGGGTATGCTGACGGGAGTCGTACCAAGATAGCGGGTGATGTAGACAAGCATGTAGAGTGTCTGCGACTTGAAGGAGATACCCGAGCAGCTCTGAAGTCGATTAGTATAGCTGATCCACAGCGTCTGACAAGGGAGGACCAACATTAAGCTGCACCATCTTGTGAAGCAAGATGAAAATGGAGCCGAGATGCGAGAAATCCGCTGTGCTACGAGTCAGCAAATAGCTCAACGAAACCGTCGATTCCGCATTGTCGAAAACGTACCAGCGACTCGGAAAACGTTCAAAGGCATGATTGTGGTGGTGTTGTCGCAAAGCTAAGATAAGAAGTTTGAAGAAGTTGCAAGATAAGTAGCTGCTGGAAGCGCAGCGAGTGGGAAGCGAGCGACAACCTGTCAAAGGCGGGTGAGTACAGATGCAATTTAGGATCGTTCGGGACGAGGGTTGGATGGTGATGGCTCGAGGGATTGACAAGGGGAGCTTGGGAGAATCATGAATCTTGAAACTGAGCTTTGGCTGAAAAAGGACACGACGCGATTGTAAGCTCATTGGGCCATCCAGCTACGTAATGTCTCGCATGTGTCAGGTTGAGCGCCACAATATTCTAGCCACAGTTCAGGGGTGTGTGGCTGTTATCTGTAGCATGAATCAACCGTGGTCCAGATAACGATATTCTGAGAAACAGGCTTATACAACTCACTCTCGAATCGTTTCTCATATCGTAGACATTGTTTACTCATTAAAACCCCCAGGGGGAGGCAAGAAACTCTTAGGACCTTGATCCTAAGTGATGAAAAGACTTAGGCAATTTTAGTCTAAGCTTAGGGGACTCTTTACTGAGTTTATTTTGACATCCTCTTCTAAAGTCAACTGATTCAAGCACAGATATCACATCACGATGGCTCCGATTGTTTTTTTTTTATGTACGGTTGCAGTATATTTACACTAAACTAACCGCAGGGTTTTCGTGTGATTTTATGATGTTGCAGAACACGCAAGATGATCGAGGGCGCAGGTGCCGTTCGCCATCCAAGCAAAGTAAATCCACCAAACATGCCTGACCTATCCTAACAATGATACATCCTTTAGCACATATACATATAGTCCTTGTATCCATCCCGGAACCTCTATATCTGGTTCGTACAATCTTGGTAATCCATCTTGAAGCAAAGCAAATCGTAATTGGCAACCCATGAACTCCCCCCATCCTCCTCAACTACAACTGCAACCAGCTATTCCAGCTGCGAAGTGCTCGGAATACAGGCAGAAAACACGTGCTCCATCATAACGTAATGACTCTATAGTCATCACCTCCTTCAAATATCAGCTTTCATAGGCCGAAGATACTCCTATGGCAAACCGCGCCATGAGGTGTATCACAGACCATGCGCTGACAGGACAAAGTCTTCTGACCCTACCCCCCAAAAGACATGCCCAAGATCCATTGGGCAAGGTCAATTGGCAGCTTTTGTTTTCATTTCGTTTTCATCCTTTTTTTCTCTCTTTTTTTCTCTTTTTACTCGAAGACTGATTCAGGCTTTTATTTCTCGAGCCACTTCAAGTTACCTGGCGAGAGGTATCTGAGGTGTCAACAAACGTCAGGGCGGTGCCTGGAATGTTCGAAGGACCGTAGATCGTAGTGCTCTCTTTTTGGGTCGTCCATAGAGAGAGCTATGAAGTTTTCCTCAAGCGTAAAAAGGTAGCTTCGGAAGCGGCTCAAGTAAAAGACCACAGTTGATGCTACCTGCCATGCAGAGCATACCGCAACAACTCATCGGAACCAAGTCTTGCTTCAACCAACATGAGTGATCATATGAAATGTTTATGACCAGAAATATTGGGGACTCACTCACAACTCACAGGTCTTGGGTCACTCTCTGAAAGTGACCCAGGTCCTTAGAGCTGTGGTGAGATAACTTCACCGGCTATGACAGCCAGTCTTGGGGTATCATAAAGAAATGAAAGAACTGATGACGCCGGTTCGCCGCCAGCCCGTTTCCGTGTTTTTTGTTTGGTATCCCTTGGGGCTATTGTGTTTTTCTAATTTTTTTTTTTTTTCGTAGACGTTGAAACAACACCAGGGTCCTCCCAATTCAATCTGACCCCCTCAAGGGCCAGATACAACCAATTCAACCCGGCCCCCTAAAGGGCCAGATCACTACTCAGTTGAGTCTCCTGATGATGTCCCGTGCCAATCTTCTTAGTCGCAGTCGTAGTATCGGTCGTGGCAATGGATCAAGTGCTCAGTGGCTGTAATTCTCCCGCCAGGTCTCAAAACCCCCGGGGAGAAACCGAAGACGTCTGGCATATCAAAATGCCAGAATACCATGGTATCATCATACGATGACCGATCGGTCCTTGGCTCTCGCAGTTTTGAGCAGCGAAGCTTAACTCAATCAGATAGCATTGACCGCACTGTCAGTCCCGACAAGAGTTGAAGTATCAGTCGTAGCAATACAGCAAACAGTGCCTGGTACGTCGACTCTCAGCCGTCATCATCTTTTCAAAGGCTCATCACCCGATGGAAGACACATGAAGGATATTCAACTCTTCCACGGCATGATGAAAGACCTTCTGGCCCTCGAGTAGATACCTGCCGCCACTCGTGAGTTTTTGGCTAGGTCATCCCGAGGTGACTTGAGCTGCGTGACTTTTGTTTGTGCCAAGAGCAGTACTCCTGACAGAACAATAGAATCCTGGCTTGTCGCTTTTTTCTTGTGTTTTACTCTTTTGTTCTGGTCTTCTTTGTTTTCGTTTTCGTTTTCTTTTTCTTTTTCTTTTTCTCTCCCTCGACGTCTCTTTTCCTTCCAGTGGTTGCATATCATGAATGCATGGTGCCTCATAGAACCAAAGAGATTCGAATATGGTGCCCGGAAAGTGGACTAATAAGAGGGAGGATGATTAGTCGACGGTGTCAGTGTACCGTACGATTCGTTGTTTACTGGCGTAGAAAGCAAACCCGATGGGACAACGTCCCTGTCGATATAAAGCGTCTGAAGCAGAAAGCTTTCCTGAAAGAAACATGATATGGCCCCGTCCTCTCAAAGGGGGAACGGCATATGGAAATGTGCCGAGATCGATAACTCGTATCTCATGATAAGTGTAGCGAATAGATTAGAGACGTAGCCTGCGTACAGTATGCATGGCAAACGGTATATCACATTACGTGAGATGTTAAAGTGAATGATATGTGAATGAATAAACGAATGAAAGAAGGGAGGAAAGTCGATAACAAACACGACATCAAAACATGCATGAGGAGAAGAAAAGAATCATGTTCCAAGTGGGAGGATCTCGTCCTTATATAGACAAAAGAATAGTCTTCTCAACTCAAATCAATGGTCGAAACTCTCGGTCTACGTGTCCAAACACTTTTTGTTGTTGTGGATTTGAAGTTTACATCGTGAGTTTGAGGTATTCACGTAATGTGAGTGTCAGGGACTTACCCCAAGAAAGCATAACCAATGAGAGAATACGAGCCTGAAGGTTTATGATCAATCAAGCTTCGACACAGAAACTTGATGGTGACCTGTATGCACCATCCAGGTTCATAGCAAAAGTCATATCTTCTGTGCTAATTGCTCCTGAGGATAATAAACTTTTTTTTCATTATCTCAAAGAGGCACATATGTACCGACATCGGAGTGTCGTATCATAGAAACTTTGAACTCTTTTCCGTGACTGGGGTGAGTTTATAGAAAACAAGTTGTATCGAGAGAGAACGAGCGAAGCTATGGTCAAGTGCTATAGTTAAGTTTAAGCAGAGTAATATGATTCCCCTTTACTCTCTCTTCTTATTCCACTTGCTTTGATTTATACAATTCTGAAGCAAATGGAGCTGGCTTATACGAAAGCGAAAGCGAATATTGAATACGAAAGTTTGTACTCTGATCGTAGGTGATCCTCATACTTACGAGATATCGAAGTCTATCTTATACACCCGCACATGTATAAGAAATGCTCTTGAAAATAACATCTTACGTCTCAAAAATACTTATTCCAATATCATTTCCCCAGAGCAATCTACAGACGTGTATTCTTAGCAAGCTAAGTTCGAAAATGACCACGACAGGTGACCATGCCATAACATTGCCCCTCCAAAATCGTACCCATATTTCCATGAGGCGCAACCGGAACCGCAAGATATGATGGCACTCGGCCAGAGCCCAAGAGAAACAAAAACATCGGACCATGGACATATTGACGCCTTGATGGCGTGGAGGCGCCTCGGGGTTTAGCCATATCAAGCAGCCAGTACAGCAATGATCAGTCTATCATGGCCTCGGGTCCTATATATAACGGAGAATTTCTCGGCTGGCTTCACCAAACTCCCGATTTTTGTTGAGCCTCCATGACATGAAAACTTCCAAGGCTTTGTGGTTACCAATGATTAATCGGTCCATGGTTCTACTACGTAAAATGGCTTGAAGTAATTCAAGCGGGTGACGGCGAGATACTGGATACCTTATCACAAATAAAAGCTTGATAGATTGACTGCTACGGACAACTCCTGTGGAGACAATCGCTTACGAGCGATGTTATGCGACTTATCTCAAGATTCTAGCGTTATTTAGATACAATTAAAATACTGGTGACTAACATACCTTCAGTTATGAGCCGTGTGATTGAGATAATACGGAGTGTCAAGTCTCAGTCATGCATTTAGGGGCTCTGCTCTGAGGTACTGGCTGGTTGAGTATAATAAGACAAACGCAATTGCATTATTTCTTTCGAAAGAACTTTTTCAGATATTGAACCAATAGGTGGGCATAGCTGACTAATTCAAAGTCGTGTCTTAGCATCATCAAGAAGTGGTGTTTTACCTTGATTTTGACAGGACTTCCGGGCTGTTGCAATGACGCACTTAAGACACTTGGTTCAAATATGAAGAATTTGAGGCTATATGACATGATAAAATACTTTAAGCCAGTATTTGGACCCAAGATCGCTCGAGTTAAAATGCATTGACACGCCTGCAGATTGCCCTGTTGGTCGGCAGGGACAAAGACACCACAGGTCAAACAACACGAATAAAGGCACACAATTGAAAACTCGCTATCTCTTGCTATCTTATATCCTGTTGTTCAGGCATCTAACAAACGAGCGCTGTTTACCCATGTCTCTTTCACGGTCGCTCTGGTCTTGGATACCGGAACAAAGACATGGCCAATCTTCTCCCAGGCAGCTTTGTCGAGATCTATATGTTCGGCTACCTCTGGACTAGATTGTACGAACATCCATTGATGCCTTGGAGTTCATTATATGATCAACAATCAAACATCATATTCACCCCCGAACTTCATATGGCCATATAATGCGACATGTTCCAGATAAGTTGATGTCAACCCAACCATTGTCGCTCACTAAAACTCAACACAGTATTCCAGAAGCCGTCTACCATAAATCTCGACTAGATGCCTTCCAGTCTGTATAATTTGCACCCAGACACGGAAACTATAATTAAACTCTTGGATAAGGAGCCCATCAGAATGTTTACCCTCAACTGCATTCCACCCGAGGACCCCCCTGGAGGAACACCCTTACCCTTACTATGGCAATGTCACAGATGCAATCAGGAATACAAGGTCTCCGTCACAAGCCGCTGTATTAATTGTCCTTCATACAACAGTAACGCCCCTTACAAGTACCTCTCAGGCGAAAGTTCAGACGGCGGACCTACCAGGCAGTATCAAAAGTCTCCCCTCTCAGGCAATGACGATAGCAGATCTACTACAGAGACTGAAAAGTCTCCTAGAAGCCGTAAATACTCGAAACGCCCATCCTTAGAGCTGTATAACTATGACTACGAGTTCTGGGTTCAATACAACGACTGGAAGCGCTTCCGCACAGAATATGAAGCTAGACCTGAGAGTTGGAAGAGCCGCATCAAGCGCAACTTCGATGGCCTGGATAGTGTACAGGGTCGAGCAAAGAGATACAAATTCGAAGTTGAATCACGCACTTGTCTTACGGAGGAAAGGCTGGAGCGCATGCTGAAGAGGAAGCAGAACTGCGAATTAGACTGCAACTATCCCAGCCAGTGCCACACAGAGCGCTATGAAGCATTTATGAAGACGCCTTCTAAGGTCACAGGAGGCACGTTCCACCCTACGAACTATGATGAGGATGATGAAATGCCAGGTAAGTTGCCCCTTTGTGAGCTTTTGCCACAGTTCGATCAGGAGATAACGAGTCCTGAAGACATTGAGGATGATGAGGATGAGATATTCGCGGCGTACAAGAGGGATGTTGATGCTTGGTATGCTTCGACTATGGCGAAGTCGAGATAAGAAAAACAAGGAAAACATTGAGGGTTGATGAATAGAAGAGAAATGATTTCATGTTAATTAGGGTACCATAATAAACTGGTCTAAAGCTGTACTAAAATATCCTAGACTTACCTAAGTATTTTTGTCACTGAGGACAAAGATCTTAAGTCTTCTTGCCTCCCCTCGGCTGGCATGGAACAGATATCCAGGGTTGTCAATATGAGATAAAGAAAAGGATAGCAAAGATCATGGATGTAGCAGGGAACTGGTTTGAGTGAGCGGACCACAATAGATAAACATCATTCGAAAGGACGTGATGGCTTCATTAATCCACATTCCTAACACAAACAGATCATAACAAACCACACTCATTTTAACATTGAACGTTCGATGACTAACCAGTAACTCGTATTTCCGTGTCTACCTAATCCAGTCCATCAGCACAGCGGTTCCGTGTCGCATCTCATACCAGACCAGACCAGACACCAAGGTGAAAACACAACTGTTGTACACAGCTCGCGCAAGTCAAACAACACAGAGCATTTCGTCATAACGTGAACCCTCTCGTCATCGGGTATTGGCTTCTAGAGCCGACCCGAGAGCTCGTCGTGTGCTTATTGAAAGCTCAGGCGCCCTCAGCTATCCAAGCTGTGGTCGTGCGGACGTCCGCTCATATCTCGACGCGACGCCCCCATCGAATTCGAATTCAAGCATTTCTGCATTACCATTCCATATACCGGTTTACCGCAAGTCCCAAAGAATAAAAGCAAAATAAAGCCTTCAACGGCACGTCTTTAGCCTTCAAGTGCCTTGGCCTTCTTCTTCTGCTCAACCTTGAGCAGCAGAGCGCGGTTGATGTGTGGCAGGACACCACCGTAGGCGATTGTCGCACGGATCAAAGTGTCGAGCTCTTCGTCACCACGAATGGCAAGCTGAAGGTGGCGAGGCGTGATACGCTTCACCTTGAGATCCTTTGCAGCGTTCTGTGATGGAATGTCAGCGTTAATTTCAGGCAACAAGAATGACTCATAAACTTACGCCTGCCAACTCGAGGACTTCGGCAGTCAGGTACTCCAGAACAGCTGTAACGTACACGGCAGCCTTGGCTCCCACACGCATCTTCTGCTGGGTGTTCTGCTTGAGGAAACGCTTGACACGACCGCAGGGGAACTGTGAAATACCGCGTTAGTACAAGTTTAAATGAAACCAGTAATCCTTGATAGAAATGATTTCCGAGCCGTCTTTGTTTGCGCATTTCGTCATGTCCCGTTTCAACCCAGCATGCATACAAACAAAGTCGACAGCCGCCCCAGAATAACGGTGACCGGTTGCTGAACCGTCGCATCAGCTCAAACGCGCGGCGAGGGCCAAATGCAGGATGCGCTGTCAATTTGAAAAGATTTTCTTGTCGTGCGGAGATGCTCGACGCGTCGGGAACGGATCGTGAAACTTGAAATATGTGGGATGCGGGACATGGAATATGCGCAAATCGGTCGACAAAGCAAGCCTATCCTCCTCTTCTACTTCTCAAGTTGAGACTCACCTGAAGACCAGCACGAGCAGAGTGGCTCTGCTGCTTCTTGGTGCCCTCAGCAGCGCTCGTCTTGCCGCCGGAGCTCTTTCCGCCAGAAGACTTTCCCTTTCCACCAGGCATTGTCGATATGATCGCGTAAAAAAAAGTCGTAAGATAAAAGTATCAAAAATTTGGGGATGAATCAATACGGGTTCGAACGCGGTAGCCGATCGGTCGAAATGGCGATTGATGTTGTTGATGTGAAAAACGCGGGATCGAGAGTTCGTAGTGGCAGAAATTTAGCGGGCTGCGGTGGTGCTGATGTTGTCTCTTCAGGCAGGCAGGCTCTGGCAAAGGGCGAGCTTGCGTGAGATGCGGTGCGGGATTGGATGGTACAGAGGTACATGCCTCAGGTAGCTTCTGGCTGCTGGAAGCTTAATTGCTCATTGCACTTGCCGATGAAGAGACGCTTCTCATTGGCTGAGTGACCCGAGATAAACCCGGCCATCAAGCTGGGCCAGCAAAGGCTGTGTGAGAAGAGGTCCTTGGTTAGGGATCACCAAAACAGGGTTTATGGTGCTGCAAAGTCCTCAAAAAGGGCAAAGATAGATCAAGGAAAGGTAGCATGTTCAAGAAAGACTTCTTTCACGCTCCTAGAGGTGTTGGCGGAGGAGCTGTGTTGATACTTACTTGGCTCATCTCATCTTTGTTTGCTGTCATGCTTGGAACGGGTTGCCGCATATACACAGCTGTGTCTCACCCGGAGATTGTTGAATGCCATAATGATGATACAGCATATACTGTCATTGCTGCTGGTACAGAGGCGGTATCTTTTCAGTTTCTGGCAACTCAGGGCATCTTGTTAGACACTTGATGAGATGTCGTTGTGTATTGAACAGTTGAAACCCAGGCTCGGTTTGGAGTTGATCATGTCCCGCTGTGGCTGAAGTGTGGCTGTTCAGACTCCCGTTAGCCGAGCATTTACCTGACTTACAACCACCAAACCGAGCAAATGCTATCTTCCTTGCCTTCCTTGGGTAGGTGTGATACTTGGAAATCAAGTTGACATGATTTTAGAAAGGACCCATCAACCGATTTTGGAAAACCACATTACCTGTTCAGATATGTTTCTCCTGTTGGGGTATGCATAGGTAGAATCTCTCAATCTTACCAAAACACCTGACCAGGTCTTTCACAACTGTCGAGGGCCTCAGCTCAAGTATTTGCATTTTCGGCTTTTGCCAAACACTTCCCTCCTGTATTATGCACGTAGCTAATCGTGGCCGAGACAATTATCCAAGACACTTCCGTTCCGATCACTGTGCTCTACTTTCTTGCTCGTTTCATGTTGCAATATTTGTCGTTTGCACCTGCAGGGGGCCGCCAGTATGAAAGCGCCTTCCAGGTTCAAGAGAGAGGAAGGAAGGAGAGCCTTATTTTCACTAATATTCTCATCTCCCCCCGCTATCAACAAAATACTTCATAATTTTTCTCAGATCCTGCTTACCAACCTTTTCGCTGCACATCACCAAGCCCCCAATTCACTCTTCAGTAACCCGAGGGAGCAAGAAGCCCTCACATGTTCAGCATGGCCACTGCTACAAGGATTTACCACTTGCCGCCAGAGACCCTCGGCAATGTCATATCGTTTCTCCCACAAACTGATATAAAGAGTCTGCGACTCGTCGACCGCAGGTTTTCGCCATTAGCCGCACGGCGGCTATTTCGCCGCACTCGATTACTCGCCCGAGCCAAAGATAACAATGACCCTCAACGTTTCATACAGCTCGCAAATTCCGAGTTGAGTGGGCTTGTCCGGGAAGTCAGCTGTGATGTTTCCAGCATAGTACACAATGGATTTTACTATGTGGAGAAAAACCAGCTCGAGTTCCTTCCTGTCTTCCGGGATGCATTACCCCTTCTAGCTCGCTTTCGAAACATTCAGACTCTGCATCTGTGCTTTGACGCCAGGTTCGCATTGCATGATTTCAAAGCAGGTTCCAGTCAGTTCAGAAGTAAGGTGTTGAAGACTGTTTTTCGCATTTTGATGGGAACATTCACTAAGGAAGTGCCAAAAACCATCGACACGCTTTCCAGCGCCTCGATCGAGATCTCACCCTCTGACACCCCGTCATCTCCGATTACTCTATCTGCTCTCAAAATTTCCAACCTGGGAGACCACCATGATCCGGAACTCACGAATATGCCTGAATTCAAAACTGCTATGGGAAACATCAAGGCCTTGCGGCTTGACATAGCGCAGCACAAAGGAAGGCAGGGAGAATGGAGATTCACAGAGACAACTGCGATCCCAAACCAATGTCAGGATATGTTCACTCAGCTACCTCTCACTTGGCTATCCTCGACGGTAGCTGCCAACCTACAGGTCCTCTCGCTACATTACCAGTCATATTGGGGCTGGTTCCCCAACATTGATATACGTCTTATCGGTGGAGGAAACGGAATGCCCAAGCTCAGAAGCCTTGCTTTGGGGCGCTTCGTCTTCAGTCATCAACGTGAGGTAGACTGGATAACTTCTTTAGATCTCGAGGAGCTTTTTCTCGAAGGTTGCGCCATCCTAGCTCAACACATTGGCCATCCGACCACACAGAAGGGCCTCTGGACTGATGGCCACGAGCCACCTGCAACGGCCAAAATTGATGGAGAGGTGCAGAGGACTTGTTTGCGGTGGCATGAAATCATTTGGCGAATTCGCACCTCTATGCTAAACCTGAAACAATTTTGCATCGTCGGCCAGCCGGACATTTCTTATCATTTTGGCCAATTTTGTACAACCAAAAGGCCTTGCGATTCCAAGCATTCCCCAGGCGAGGAACTGAGTCACGAACCAAACCTCTGGAAACAATTTGTAGCCCTCAGCAAAAAGAACATTGGGTCTTGTGAAACGGCGTTTCAGCACTTTACATGTGCCACGTCGCCCAAGTTGCGCCTCGAATCAGACATTTTTCTTTACTCCCATTTCGATCCTCTTACGAGAATTATGACCAATTACTCCGGCTACAAATATGTTTCTCACGTTCCTACACACACGGAGCAGGCCTCATATAGGCAGGTTCTTCGTAACTTTGAAGCTGACCTGGTAATCAGGAACATGGAAAATTTGGCGAAAATCAAGGTTATCATCCTAAATTCTATGTTATCCAAGAGAATCCAAAAGCAACATACGGGCGCTGAAAAGCTAAGGCTGGCCCCGAAGATGGGGTCTCATGCCACCAATGAATACATCGAAGCAGTACTGCACCCTCTGCTTACATTCTGTGAGCTATTTTGTGTCAGGGTTATGTTGCATTCTTCAGACAGTGATGATCAACATGCAAGCTTCTGATTATACCCTAAAGTGCCGGAAAGTCTAGTTTGAAGGTCTTCTAATCTATACGAAGTTAATTTCAACTCCCCTAAAGTTACCTAAGCCTCTTATTTAGGATAAAGGTCCCTAAGTTTTCCTGCGTCGCCTAGGCATTCAAGCGCTTGACAACATTGTTGAACCCCATGATTGGCTCGTAGCTGGAGTATCGCAACTCACTTGGCCTGTTCAAGATAAAACGAGTATCTCGATGTTCATTCGAATCTCGTTGCATGAACTTGAACATGAACAACATCAATAGGTGAGAGTGTGAGTGAGGACGATGACGTGCACATAGTAGGTAGTTTATATAAACAATTCAACCATCACACGTTGAACCGCTATTATCCTATGTAACGCTTTCCAACCACAACAAGTCACCAATACTCACATTGCGAAGCTTCAAAGGATTAACGAAATCAAGATGGTGAAGTTGAAGTCAAAGCAATTGATAGGCGACACGCAAACCCCATGGCGCAAGGAAGCTTCAGACGCTCGGCTTAAGTGCCAAAAATAACTAATGTACTAAGTCTAGTAGGTTTACTTAAAATTACCCTACGTCTTTTTGTCATTTAGGATAAAGGTCCTACCAGTAAGTTTTCTTGCTTACCCTTGGCAACGTCGCTTCAAGAGATCCGGGAATAGCTTCGTACTATCAGCGAAAAGAGGCGAGTTGAGAGCTGAGTGGTCAGTGGTGAGTAGGCGAGTCGAGCTGCATGCTGCAGCTGCAGCCGTAGCTGCGGGCAAGAGGCGAGGGCGGAGGCCTGCATATTGGATGCCGATAGAATGGCACTTTGGGAATGATTTCCACGGTACTGTAGATCTAGCGCCAGATCCTGTGTCGCGTTGGTGCCTGACCTTGCCTCCTCATTCACCAAAACTTTAGGTCGTCTCTGCCCATTCTCGATGAAGCAGTGGCAAGTGTCATTGTGGCGATATCATGGAAGAAAGCCGTGAGGCTCATCTCATGGCGAAAAGGGAAATGGGGCGTTGCAGCGGCTGACGCCGATCCCCCACTAGGCTTGAATGATGAAACATTCACTTCTGGTTGGTGGCGTAAACATGGGATCAAGACATCAATCAATCCTGAACCTGCTGGAGGTCTCGGGGCATGAGACATCACAACGTCGTAACTGGGCCAACTTGCAATCTGTGGGTGTAGCCAAAGACGTCTCATGACCGTATTTACTCTTGTGCATCATGTTTCAATGAGACACGTGCTCTTACAAAGTGGTGGGCAACAAAAAGGTTGGACAGCCAGAATCATGACATCCAAACAGGGTAGGTAGACAAGAATCAAGCTTCATCTACAAGAATATTGCACATCTTATGCCACATGGATATCATATATGCTTAAGATCGGTTCACAAAGGATGCCGCCGCGTGTTTGCGCGGACAAACAGACCCGGGGAGAGGATCCGTCTGCCGGAGCTTCTAGAGCATTTTCACGAGCGTTCGTTCATCTTAAAAAAAAGAGAGTTCAGGGGTGTCGACAGTCGGCCGCGTGATCTATGAGCCGCCATCTCCGGGGGAATGGACAACCGAGCGACGGCGAGATGAGGCTAAGCTGGGATGCCTTGGGAAGAAAACGACCCTCTGTTTTTTTCGTGTAGGGGACAGCGGCGAGGCGAAATAGGATGCGCTAGTGAGGCTTCTCGAATTTGACAGGCGAGCAAGAGAGAAAGGAGATGAGGGGCCAAGCAATGAATACCGTCTGTGGTGACATGCTTTGTTGACCACTCGTTGCTTGAAGATGAGGTAGGTCTGCGACATACACGAGCTTCATTTGAAGTGTGATCCACCCAAGTTCGATATAAACAATACGACAGACCAATACAGAAGGCAAACTCGACTTGAAAAGAGGTCTGAGAACAGGCTCGTCCTGTTGCTCTTGGTCATAGACTCAGCCCCTCCAGCTAATCAACGGTCAATTTCCAGGGACCCGGGTCCCCTCGCTCGTCTCTCCTGTACCGTAACTTACCAGGGCTTACGGACATGGGACACGAACGACGACCCAAAGACTGGGGAGTCCCCTGAGATCAGGCTGGGCCCCTGATATCGGCCCAGGTGGGCGGGTTAGGATGACCCTGGCTTCGTCACGGGCGTTGGGAACGAACAAAGAGGGGCAGAGTTTTGGAAAAAAGGAAGAAGCACTGTAGAAGTAAAAGGGGGTTCAGGAAATATTCTCACCTCTTTTTCAGTTCAGTTCACCGTGAAGAAAGAATGGGCTTGTGTCTTGTGTCTTGTGGGCAATGACGTGTATAAAATGGGAATTGTGAGGATTGGCGTCTCCCAGGTGATGCATATTTTCTTTTTCCTCCCTCTGTCCTCTTTTTGTTTTTGCCAAAAGTTTATTATTCATTAGAAAGTCTTAAATACTTTTTGTACTCCACCACTGCCATTGATTGGCTTCCCGTCCGACGGGCCGCCCGCATGTACCGCCCATAGACGAGGAGATAGAGAGTCCTACAGGTACTAATAAGTTAACGTGAAAGTCAAAAAAGCATTTTTGGTCTGCAGTAGAGACAAGCCAGGTGCTGTTATGCATACGCTCGGATAAAAGGTAAAAAGTTATGGACATTTGATGGCCAAAGTGTCTGTCAACAAACAAGCGGTAGACGATAGCGCGTACTAATGAGAAAAGCAGGGCATCAGACAGACAGGGTCAGGAAAAGAGCCGCAGCAGCATCATTGCACGTGGCTTTGACGATGAAGAAAACCCTAGAATAGAGTAGTCGAATTTCCGCATGAACATGCCATTCTAATTGAGGCATCTCAAATCTCCCTTGGCAACCCCTGGAAACACGGTGCAAGTCGAGAGAGACATGCCATGCCACCTCGTCTTTGTCTCTTTTGTCTTGTCTGTCTGTCTGTCTCTCTTGTGTGATGGAGACTGACTTGACTGTGTGAGGGAGGTGATTACGCTGCATGAGCTAGGTAGCTAACGTTGGGTTAGCATCATCCGGGGAGCTTCACTGAGCAAGCCGGCTGGGTGTGTCATAAAGGAGGAGCTAAAGATACGATGCGAGATGGAGAATGGAGCAGAATCATTACAAGATGAGACGCCAGTTAGATACGGTACCAGCCAAGATTTTCCGCCGGTAATGACTATCGATCTGCGGGACTGTCCTGTCTCGTCTCTGTGAGTGTTACAGTTGGGTTGGATGCCTCACTGATAATAACAATCTCATCTCGACTCTTTTCTCACACTATTGCATTGCATCCCCTATTTCCCTTGGGTAATCAAAGTATTGGAACAGTGCTACCCAACAAGCTGAAAGGATCAGAGGTTGTGCTTCATAGCCTACCTTGTTCGTACATTATACATATCCTATCCTACGCTGAACTGTGACCCCAACTGAGTCAATTGCAGGTTCATGCTTCACATCGAGTCAGGTCTTGGCTGAGAGTCATTTGCTTGCTACCCAACTGAACTGGTAAAAAAAAAGATGCGACACACAGGCTTGAGCTTGTAACCTATAGGAGCATTAGTATACCTCTAAAGAATTAGCTGGTGTTACCTGGCGATGCACGTAATACCAGATCTGAATGCATAGCGGTATGCACAACATAAAAAAGTCGCTCCAGCATTTTTTGCTAGACATCCATAATAATAAACATCCATCCAACGTCTCTTGTCGATGTCCACAGACACAAAGCAAACTCCCATCACAATTGGGCGTGCGCAATAACATGCGGTCCACAGGCTGACCCTGAGCTAAGAGATACTGGTGTCGGGATGACGTTGCTCGCACTGTTGGAACATCTGCCACAGTTGGACCTCCAGGGATAGAGCATCTGATTTGCTTCTCTACAACCATCACGAGGTGTCATTCTGCAGCCTTTCCACAAAAAGCATCAGCATCAAACGTCCAATACCGTCAGCCTCTTGTACTCTCAGCCTTTCAAGAGGCTGACTGCCTTTCTCAAATCATTAGTTAAAGTGGTGGCTTGACGTAAAGCCGGCCAGCCTCCCCTCGTTCCCGGGCTCAATCACTTAATTTTTTTTTTTCACAAAGCCCCCACCATGAGCTAAGAACTTAGAAGTGCATTCGATCTAACTTACCTAGAGTAAGTGTAGTAGAGGAAAAAAAGAAAGGCTAATATTAGACACGGTACTGTTTAAAAGTTGCAAGGGCTTTACATTAACGGTTAAGTTAACCGGTATTGCTAGCGAATTAGATACTAAATAAGTTCGAGTCTCTTTGAATGAATGATACCCGATAATGAATGGATGGATCTTGAACAATGGAATGGTAAATCTCAAGGGCTACCTCGTGCATGGGGTCCCAGAACAACCCCTTGATGAGCATCTCAGGGGATGGGCATGCTGGGGGTTCCACAGTGGACTTCTGACAGCTGGAGAATAATTGAACTGCGCTGAAAACCCCACCAATTTGCGCCGGGCTTGGGGGTGTTGGTGTTCAGTTCTTCTCAGGTGGCTCATCACAGTATATGCACTGTCCTAATGACGCCGCCCCATCCCACCTCGTTCGTTCATGGATCCCCAGGAGGGCAAAGAGAGAGGAAAAATAAGGGCCCCTCCACGGTGCTGTGACTGCTGAAGAGTCAGGACAGAACCTGAGAGGAACCTAAAGCTAAAGGAACCTGAAGAAGGGATTGGAAGGGAAACTTGACGGGAAACTATTCGCCGTCCGCTGTCACCTCCCCAACCACATCCACCCGACACCTAGTTAATCCCCTTCTCAATCAATCAATCAATCGAATCAATCCTCTCTCTTTCTTTGGTTACAACACCCCCGTCTCCCGTCTCCCGTCCGCCGTTTTCCCGTTCCAGATCATCCATCCATCACTGAGAACGTCCCGGACATTTTGCTAACTGGGACTTGTTCCATCTTTTTTCCTCCCCGTCCCCTTTTCTACCTTTGACCTCTGACCTCTCTCTCTCTCTCTCTTAAACCTCATCATTTATCCTCCTCCTCCTTCCCCCTCTCCTCCCCCGATTTTTAGTCGACCTCTTCTTCTCTTCCTTCTTCCCCCTTTCGTCTCGTCTCCCTCCCTTGATTACTCCTCCTCCGTCATCCGCAATTTGGTTCGTCCACACCCAACAGCCCTTACGTCTAGATACGAAACCTCCATTCGACCTTTTTTGCACCAACGAGAGGACGAGGCCATCGCGCGAATCCAATTCCCCCTTTCGCGCGACTATTTGCTCATTAGTAGTCTTTTTATTAGCTACTTTTGAGACGTCGCTGGTTTTCCAGGGTCATCCGCCTATCACCTTTGGCTAGGTACCAGAAATATCGAACTGCGACCATTAAGTAACGCTCTTGGACGTTACTCCGCCATTTCCTGCCAAACCTTGAAATCTAGGAATCTGGTTCATTCGGCCTCCTTCGTTGTGCTGGCTGTGTTTGTGCGCCGTTATCGCCACCCAGGACCTCGCAGTATCTTCGTTTTAAGCTTCGCGCATTTGTTGCCCGAGGCCTCAATCTTTTAGGCATCTCGCTACACCTGACGGGACAACCTTTTGTGGTCATTGACCCTGAGGCGGAACCCCCGAACCTTGTTTCACCCGACTCTTCTTGAGCACTTTATAGACAGACGGTTTCTTCTGCGCCTGGTACCCTCAACTTTACTTAGCTACACCGCTTTCACGACCGAGACCCACGAGCCAACGATTTGATGCCGCATTTTTAACTGCTTGTTACGCATCCCCCGATACCCCCTCGCGTCCGCATTCCTGACACACTGCACATTCTGTACGTGTCTTGTCAGCTTGATATAAACCCTCAAGAAAAGCAGGTGAAGTCGACTGCTGGGTAAAAACAGCAGCTATTTGCCAAGCTGGATCCCGTCATCACAATGTCGCAGCAACCGCACGATATGGGTTACCTTGACTATGGTACATCAACCAATCGCTCCCCAAACTCGAGACAGAACTATGCTACAGCCGGTGGTTTCGCTGGCCTTTCGCTACCTCGCCAGTCCCAACGCCCTTTTGATGCTCCTCTAGGCTCCTCTGCTCTCTACCCTGCCGACAGGATCGGAAGTGGGTACAACCACCGTGGTATGGAGAACATGGCTGGTATGCAGGGCTACATGCTGGATAATGGTCAAGCTTGGAACTACAACACATCTGGAATCGCCACGGTTAACGGTGCCGTGAATGGCCCTGGACGACAACGAAACGTGAACCGACGAGCCGCTCTTCCCCAGGTATGTAAATATGGAAAGTTTATATGACTATTTCTGATCAGAAACAGAACTGGACCGATCACAGCGCTCTTGGTATTCATGGCAACCATGGAGGTCTTCAGCCCTACCAAGGAGGCATGAACAACAACCCCATGTCAAATGGTGGTCTCCGTGTTGAGCACCCCGGATCTCACGGCTCCCCCACTGATCTTCGATCAAACACCTCAGACGCCGACCAGCTTATCCCTACAGCTATTGTTATTAAGAACATCCCTTTCGCCGTTCGAAAAGAGACCCTGGCTTCAATCATGCTTGAGATGCATCTCCCTCAACCATATGCTTTCAACTACCATTTCGACAATGGCGTCTTCAGAGGTCTGGCTTTCGCGAATTTCCAGTCTGCCGAGGATACACGCATGGTGATTGAGGCGATGAACGGTATGGATGTCCATGGCCGTAAATTGCGTGTCGAGTACAAGAAGATGCTCCCTGAGGCCGAGAGGGAGAGGATTGAACGCGAGAAGCGAGAGCGACGAGGCCAACTTGAGGAGCAGCACCGTGCCCCCATGCTTCACCAGCAAAGCTCTATCCAGTCACTTGGCAGTCTTTCACAGTCTCAAGCTAGGGGCCCGTCGCACCTTGGTATGCTCGAGGCATCTCGTGTTCAGTCTCCGGCACTGACCATGCCAGGCGATGTTGATTTGAACGACCCCCAGACTCTCGAGTTCTACACTGAATTGGTTATGTTCCGTCGTGACGATTCCCGGGAAGTTCTGGTCTTCCCTCCTGGTATCGCCCCCGAGCATCGACGATCCATCCACATTCTCGCACACAACATGGGGCTTGAGCACCAGTCTGTGGGCGACGGCGAATCGCGCCAGCTTACGGTGCTGAAGCGACAACAGCCGTCACCCACCGCCCACATCCACAGTCAGCCAGGCACCAACCTGGACATGCATAAGCGTGGCCTCAGCCGTGCTGCTACATTTGACTTTGCCGCTGACCGTGAGACACGAGCTGCCAGCAGCAATTACTCCCACATGATGGGCCGACAGGGTCCCACTATCGAGCTTCCCGGAAGCCCTGAAGGCAACGGCATCCCCAACAACCTTCGAGCCGCCAAGAGCTTTGCTGATCTGCGATCCTTCACCCCCAGCCCTTCGCAGGCTTCCTCCAGCTACCTCGCCCCTTCGGGAATGAACAACATGGGTGGCAGCTCGACTGCAGCTCGCTTCGGTGACTACATGGGAGGTGCCATGTCACCTTCTGGCCACCCGGGCAACTCTGGCACTCCTGGACCCAAGAATGACTCTGCTCTTCTGAGCAGCCTCAACAGCCTGAACCTGGGCTATGACTCTGGCTCCATGCAGAACCAGGCTCGAAGCACCCCTGGCGCTATTGGCAGCCAGCGCCCCAGTAACAGCTCTAAGGGAGCACCTGAGCGACAGCCTCGTGGACCTGAGTGGGAGACCAATGCCGGATTTGCTGGGCGACGAGCTAATGGCCACGCCACGCGCGGCAGTGGTGGTACGTCAACCGAGACATGGAACGATTGAACACTGGCTAACCTAAGATAGACTCTTCTGACAACGGAGCGCGCGTCGGTTCAAGCTCAACCAACGCCTCGCGATATCACTGAGTGTGATTTTCGGGCCACCCCTTGACGGGTTAGGCCGACTACAACTGCGCGTATCATTACGGATTAACGACAATGACCACGACGCATTGAAATTTTGCATCGCATTTGCTTTTATGACTTGTAATACCGACATACCTGGGGAAGTGATGGCAGGAATTTCACTTGTCTTGTTGAACCCCATTGCATATAGTTTACGTGGGAACGGTTTTATGACTTTTGAAGATTGTGGGGGACGACAGTGGCCTTAGGAAGTGTGCGTGTGGCTTGGCCGACTTGATGACAGTTACCGATGAGAGAGAGCATGGGATAGGATATCTGGATACACAAATGTTTTCGACACAACTGGGCAACCAAAGATGTACAAGGTCACAGACTACAGACAGAAGCACTTGGCAGCACGCACGCATAACCTGGAATACCCTTCGGACGTACGTACCCCCGACAAGACCTACGACCACTATCACCACCACCACTTGACGATTATGACGCTTTTACGACGTTACGTCTAGACAGCTATACCGGCTTCTCCTCATCAGGCTGTTCAGCGTCAGCAAATGGGAGGGGTTGCCTCGGCGACTTACAACCTACTACTATACCCATCAAATCAAATCAAATAATTTCTGTCTAGGCGCTGTTCCTGGCATGACCGCGACGATGAAGACGACACATTTGGAGACGCCCGAGTCCGGCTTTTGGACCAAGGGGCACTGAAAGGGGCCGATGGATGGACGAGTGCCGAATATGGGTGTTTTTTGAGTCGAAAGCCCGGCCCGGCCCCGTTGGAAGGAAAAGAAAAAAGTTACAATATCTGGTTATCTGCATTACAGTTGAATTGTCTTGGTTCATGGTTCTGTTACAGTTTCTGTTTATCCGTTTTTATTTTTTATTTTTTATTTTTATTATTTTTATGTACGGATGGATGGATGGGAGTGGTATTATTCTGATATCTCACTTGATTAATTCTTGATCTGCCTGGTCGCGGTGACTCAAGGCGAGTTAGAGATGGGTGTTGGCATGAGACGCGTGTGGGCTATTTGGCTACTTATCGTTGACAGGAGAGAGATGTTTTGAGGAAGTTGTAAACACGAATGAGAGAACGAGCAGAGAGAGCCAAAGAGAGATGAGATATGCCTTGCGAACAAGTGTACTGATTATATGTGATTTGCCGTATGTGTCGTGCTTTGGCTGTTGTTTGATTAGATGATTTGCTGCGTGTATGTATGTATGTAATATTTATACCACCCAATGCTTGACCATGCATGATGAGAGTTACTTTTCAACAACGCATCATCGAGACCCACATCTTTTGTACCTTTAAACTCGAGCAGTTATCTGCTCATCTTCAACTCCTTCTCACAGTCCAACTCGTATGATGCAACTCATAACGTTTCGCCGAGCATCAACAAGACTTGATTATTAAGACATTTCTACATCACGGGCCTTGATACCTGAAACGATCTAGTCCTTTCCTCTGATAGGACGACCACTTTGAAACCTCATCCACCAAAAGCGACGTCATCTCCACTTTGTAAGAGAAGCATTGACTGATAGTTGACGTCGTTTGTTCATCGCATTTATACCCATATATTTTTTATCATGGCGAGCTTTATCTCTTCATACCTGCCGTTTGGGAAATCAAAGGACGAAAATATGCCGGCGCCGGAGAAGAATAGACAGTGGACTACGGGTCAGGATGGCCTTGATAAGCTTGCTTTTGGGGAGGGTGAAGTTCCCACGCCGAAGGAGGGAGAGGTTTTGGTCAAGGTTCTTGCTGTTGGCTTGAATTATCGTGATACTGAAGGTAAGTTGTTCCTGATATGGATAAAAAAAGGGGTGATACTGACTGATGCAAGTTGTCAACGGTGATTATAACCACCATGCCTCTATCCAAGACACGAACGCTCTCGTGCCTTGCTCTGATATGTGCGGCACCGTCATCCAGAGCTCGTCGCCAAAACTCAAAGTCGGCACTCGCGTCATGTCCATCTTTAACCAGACCCATCTCACAGGCCAAGTCACCGAGAAAGACATGGCCTCCGGTCTGGGTCTTCCTCTTCCGGGCGTCCTAACAGAATATCGCTGCTTCTCAGCCAATGCTCTCGTCCCTGTTCCCGATTATCTCTCCGACGAAGAAGCAGCGTGTCTCCCCATCGCAGCTGTGACAGCCTGGATGTGCATCAACGGCATGCGACCGCTCGGCCAACCTGCTGACGGTGCTAAGAAGATGGAAACTGTTCTTGTGCAGGGCACGGGTGGTGTAGCGATTGCGGGGCTGCAGATCGCCAAAGCAGCTGGGTTAAACGTCATCATCACTTCTTCATCCGACGATAAGCTCGAGCGCGCGAAGAAGGATCTCGGCGCCGACACGGGTATTAACTATCGCACGCACTGGGAGTGGCAGGAGCCCGTGATGAAGGCGACAGCGAACCACGGAGCGGACATCATCTTTGAGACAGGCGGTGCGCGAACACTCCGCAAGTCATTCGACTCTGTAGCCTTTGGCGGGCTGATCAACTGCGTGGGCTATCTCGCCGGCAAGGAAGAGGAGCAGGACACTAGCGGACAGGTTGGTGTGAATGTGCTCGCTCTGAGGAGGAATGTGACGCTCAAGGGAATTCTGAACGGGCCGAAGGATCGGTTTGAGGAGATGGTGGCGTTTTATGAGAGGCATTCAATTCACCCTGTTGTCAGCAAGGTGTTTGGGTTTGAGGAGGCGAATAAGGCGTTGGAGTTTTTGAGCAGTGGGCAGCATTTTGGAAAGGTTGTTGTGAGGGTTTCGAAGAAGGAATAGAGTAGATGTCTTTACGGGTTATGAGATAGATATAGATGCTTGATATAAGGGAGTGTCATATGTGTTACGTTACGTCGATATCGTGTTCATTCGTTTTTGGCCTGAGATAACCCAGAGCACAATCTGACACAAAGAACATACACAATCAACAATTTTGGTTGGAGAGCTGTGTCAAGGTCTCATTATAATCATCGTTGCATTGCCTGGTGTCTAGAAGCCCCCATGAACCCAGAAGTGACAACTCTCCTCGTAATGTACACACACAGTATCTAGTTCTTATGGTTTGCATGTCCACAGAAGTGCCTTTGGTCTATATCGCAATTACAAAGTCTTTGGAACAACTCGCACATCAGAATCGACCAGGTCCAGCCTGTTGATCAAGGGCGCAAAGATATAATCCTGAATCGGCTTAAGAACAAGAACAACACGGTTGATGCGCCATCCCAACAACGGAACCAGAGCCCCAATGAATGCATCCGTGAGAAAGTGATTCGCAGTAGCGACAATAGTAATGAGCATGGCAGTCGGCCAAAGAGGAGCGAGGATACGCATAACCCGATGCGGAGAGAACCGACACATGCAAACTGCAAAGAAAAGCGATGTTCCAAAGTGTAAGCTCGGCATCGCAGCGATAGTTAGTTGGAACCGATTATTGTTCCAGACATTAGCACCCCCAGCTTTACTATGCAGAACATCAACGAAGCCATATTGCTGCGGTAGTAATCGCGGAGGCGAGCATCGCCAGAGAGTTACGATGACAAAAGCAATAGCGTTATCGACGGCGATTGTACGACGGATGCGTTGAAAGGTCGGTGATGGGAGATAAGTGTAGATGTAGATGAGGAAGAGGATGCCGACGCTGATGTGGGAGTAGTATATCTTTGCGAGGATGGGCATGAGCCACGGCTGTCGGTTCATTATGTATGATTGGAAATATTGTTCGATATCGAGGCCGAGGAAGGATTCTAGAGTGAGGATTTGAATGGCGTGGTCTCGGGCGCGGGTGAAGATTGGTTCGTTGCCTGCGATTGCTCTGGCTGATACTGCTCGAAGGCCTTGGTAGATCCTACAACCATCAGTATACACGCATATAAGTGTGATGAGAGATGTACCAGTATGTCAAGTTCCAGTACCAAATCTCTATCAAGAACGGAAACGCATTGAAGAAGCGAGATAGTAAAACGAAGAAGAAGTTTGGAGCCTTGCGAACTGGACGCTCGATGTGTTGGAGGAGGAGAGTGGGCTTCAGAGGAGGCGAGTCGACGTATCGTTGGTCTTCAACATCGTCTAGAGATTCTTTGTACGTGACTTGAGTGTCTCGTCGTCTGTTGATAAGACATCCTATAGTAAATGCAAAGACGATGACTTTAAGTCGTCAGTGAGATAGATGTAGCTTAGGGCGTGATGTTGACTTACACACTGGTTCGACCACGTTCTTTGAAGCTACAACCATGATGGCAATTAAAAAGAGTAACAGAATACAAATGAAAATAAGATAGAAAACCCAATTATATATGATAAGGACGAGTAAATAAATATTTTGTCTATAAAAGAGGGTGATTGATATAAACTGCCCATCAAGATCTATCCAGAAAAGAGAAAGGAAGAAGGGACGAAAGATTTTAAGGACAAAGTGACAGAAACAAGATAAAGCAAAAGTCCTAGATAATAAAAGAAACAAATCTGCAAGCCAAGCATAGAAAAGACAAGGTAAGTTGCACGAACAAGGAAACTTATTTGGGGGTGGTACCAAACAGGGAATAAAGCACAAGACACAGCCAAATATTGAATGTCACTGCCATCGGAGAATAGGAACAGGAATACCGATGCTACCTACTCTAATCACACCCGGCGCTTGACCATTTGGGTCTTCATTTGAAGCTGTGCTATTCTATGTATGGCCGTCTCAGGACTTCGCATGCAAGCAGAATATCATATCCCTGCTCTCACAGTAAAAATAACCGTCTGATCAAGAACCCCCCCTGTTCTCCAAATCTGTGGATACTATCTAGCTTATCTTCCTGTCCTCCAAGTCCAAAGCCTCCGCGGATGCCGTCGGACTTTACAACATCTAACTCGACCAAATCTTCAATATCGATATTATAAGCCTTACAATACAAGTAATCTCACAGACACAACGCATTGCTGTGGCTGAGACATAAGCTCACCTCAGCATATCATGCGGGTACAGTGCAGTAAGCTTAACCAATACAAACTGTATCTATCTTATTCCCAGTATATTACCCTTGAAGCTTAATGTACTCAAACACCAATCTTGGCCGTCGAGTGACTACAGCGGCACATATCCCCCAGTGTGACGTGTTGCCAAGTGTGAATATGCACGCGATCAACACAGAGAAAGGGTTACACTGAACCCAACATGGCGATAAGTAATTGGGCAGTGAAATTACAATAGACGTTGTGGGAAAAAAAGCTTGTTGCTTTGACGTCAAGTATTAACCATCATGATGGATGTTCTCCGTTTGAGATAGAAACCCCGGCGGTTCGGTCTAGATTACCACCCCGAGATTCTCTACGCTTCCCGTGTCCGAAATCCGGAACGGGTGGAGGTTTTTTGGGACCCGAGCTTCACTTCCTCTGATCGGAGTTGAAAGAAATGGAGTTTCGTGGTGGGAGACCGAGGTATATGGAGACTGGAAGCTTGGTATGATCTGATATGGCACGACTAACACTATGATCTCTTCACCAACATGCTATTCTCCATGATATAGACATGAAGCTCACCACTATTTAATGGAACCCATATGAGTTCTACCGGTAAGCATAGATTATGTGTAGCTTAATGTTATTTCGGCCCTGGTACAAGAGTCAGGATCAGATGCATTGTAGCATCACATCGAACGACAGATCCCACACCAAGTCTACCCCTTTTTCTAGGGCTGATCTGATACACGTTAAAAAAAGCTTGTCTGACCTTAAAAGGCTTAACTAACGGCGCCATGTTGTCTGCCGAGAGGCGAGAACATGCAGCTTGTCATCACTATTAATATCCGTACGTTCCGGTGTCAACAAGGATCATCACTTCTATCCATCCATATACGTCTCGCTCTCGTTCTTGTTCATCGATTAATGTCGATGCAGTGACCATCTCCATATTACTGCGTCAAAGAGTTCATATTGGCAAATATCTTGTTCATATATCTGCTCTGCCATTGATAGGCTCACACATAAGATCAAGTAAACACAGTCAAATCTCACTCAATTAGACATAATTCATGACAGTATCCATATCAACTCAAACATTAAATTACCAAAACTAGACCAAAGAGGAAGAAGAACAAGACATCGTCTTCTCTCTCCGCCCCCCCGTTTCGTCATTCCTCTGCCATCGCACTGCACCATCCTGTCCCTCCCCCCCTTTCTCCGGGGTATCATAGCATTTCCATCCCAAATAAGAAGTGAAATGATTTGAAATGAACTAAAGTAAAAGAGAAGAAGAGAAATAAAACGAGTCAAAGCACCAAAAGTAAGCCGATTACCTCCAATGCACGTTAAAAGGTTTCGCACGCCCGCAACATGATCCCAATTCCAGGCTGGCAAAAAAACATTACCATGACCCGAGGCCGTAAACATCTGTAACTTCCTGATAATGCACACGTATCTTATGTCTTTTTTGTCGTATTCACAAATCGTGAATGCTTCCGAAATGCTCCCTTCCCAGCGTCATGTACACCGTTGCTGCTGCAACTTCTCGCCCACGTCGAAGGTCTGCGTTTCCACAAACGACTTCGTTAGACAAGTCGAAAGGTTGATTGCCGAGTAAGCATCGGCTACCACATTCCTCCACAATTCTATGCTGTACACAAACAGCCCTCGATTACTCGTAGCGTCGAGGGGCACCGAACGTGTCAAGCACGTGCTCGGATGTTCGAATAATCCATTCAAGCTTGGCTCTCTCGAGGTTGGCCAGGAAAGGATCCGTAGGGAAGCCATCCTGGATGCCACCGATGAGAGGCTGGATACGTCCAATAAGGAGCTGCATGGTCTGAGTCGTACTCTTGATCACATCGCGAGCACCCTGTTGTTCCCATTCCTATAACACATTAGTTGAGGCTCGTTATCAATGATACAGTGAGGACTTACAAAAGCAGGAAGGTTTTCAGCAAAGGCTCGGAGAGCCATCTCAATCCATTCGACTTCCTCCTTGAGACGAGCGTTGGGCTTCAGATCCTTGGAGATTGTGGCAATAACAACAAGCAACATCAAAGGTGGAAGATTCTCGAACTTGGTAGGGGGGAAGCGACTGAGGCAACGGCGGAAGATCTCTTCCTCACGTCCACTCTGGATCCACTGGATCATGGCGTCCTGGTAACGGCCCTCTTGGATGGCCTGCTCAACAATTCTGATGCGCTGCATCAAGTCGTGATCAGCCTCGGGCTCTGTCTGGTTACGCTGGCTGGCGTAGGCACCAGCAAGGGCGCTGACGCTGGAGGCGGGAGCGATGTAGTCAGAAGCCTGTTGCGACGCTTGAGGGCTGTTCACATGCTGAGAGCCACGAAGGTACTGGGGGCTGCCCATGTACTGCTGAGCCTGGCTGGCGGCCTGGCTCGGAGCTTGACTGGGGTGGTAGCTACCAGCGTGGCTGGCCTGGGGATGGTGTTGGTTGGAGCTGGCATAGCCGTGATGGGGCATGTTCTGACCGTGCCCGACGTTCTGGGGGATCCCGGAAAGTTCATGGACAGGCTGCTGCTTGAACTTGAGGAAGTCGGCCTGGAGCGCCGCCTGAGAGGCAGACATGGTTGTGACCATTTCCGACAGACGAGTGACATGGGACAGGAGCTGGTCGATCTTGGCGGTGTCGGCAGCATGCTGGGCTTTCATGTACTCAAACTGATCATGGTACTGCTGATGAAGCTCGCCTGCGACACGCTGCGACGCCTGAGTTGCAATGTTAGTGAACGTCGGGGTGAGTCGCTGAGTCAGTGTCGCGAGAACTTCCTGCTGGACGCTCGTAGCAACCGAGTTTCCAACACGGTCGGAGATGGCCTTGATGAAATCGCCAGAGCGCAGGGATCGGTTGAGAGCATGAGGAAGAGAGCTCTGGATCTCCTTCTGCACGGTAGAGGTAAGATGAGGCTGCAGCTTATTGTCGAGAAGATCGGTGACTGCGGCGCCGGCCTTGTCGCCAATGGCAGGAATGACAAGCTCAGTGAACTGGTGGGAGATCAGAGCCTCCAGGACCTTCTGAGTGTTTTCATTCAGCACCTCCGAAACCATATCAAGGAGTTTAAGCTGGTGCTGATTGAAGTTCTCGTCACGGACGCGAATGTCATCGTCAATCTTACCGTGAAGGTTCTTGAACGATGACTTGAGGGTCTCCCCAACACACACGGTGAGACGAGACTCGAGTCCAGAAATGGCGGCATCCAAAGCCTCACTAGAGACAGCAGGTGTGGAGGTGTTGTTCGCGGTCTTGGCATCCTTATTGCCAGCGCGAGGTGCAGCACCGTTAGTAGCTGTATCACCCTGGTTGGCAGCGTTCTTCTTCTTTCGCGACTTTCGCTCAGGCTTCTCCGACTGAGACTCCTTGGCAGATTGGACAGGCGTTTCAGCCTCCTTCGGCTCACTCTTGACCTTGGCTGGAGTAGTCGACTCGAGTCCACGCTGGCTAGACTCGGCTTGGGCTCCTGGGGTGGGCTGGACGTTCTCCTTGTTCGCACCGCGGTTAACGACACGGACAACGGCGTCTCCATTGCTGGCTGGGGTAGGTGCCTCGGCGGGCTGAGGGGCCTTGAGCTTCGAAACAGTGACGACGCCCTGGGCAACGGCATCAACACCATCGAGGACCTTGTTGTCCTTGGACCATCCGAGTTCAGTCTGCTTGACGAGGAGGCAAGCAACACCCTTGGAGTGCATGGCGTACAGCTCAAAGAGAGTGGGTTCGTCGACATCTTGAACCATGGCAGGAGTACCAAGGATGTCGAGACTTCGCAGAATGCCCCGGCTAGCGAACGAGTACTCACGAACACCACTAATGACAGCGGTACTATCCGGCTGGGGGATGGAAGAGTCCTGAGCAATTAGTCGCTGGATATACTCGGCCTGAGATACGCTCTTGAGGTTGTACTTGGGTGCGGACAGGTGCGCAAAGTAGATCGAGTTGCGCGTGGGGTGGCCAATGACAATCATGCCAGTGGCTGAGTGGTACATGACACTACAAACAGCATCCGACTCCTTGCTGTGGGGGAGATTGAACTCCTGTACGGGCTTGCCGAGAGCAAGATCCCAAAGTTGCAGAGTGTGGTTCTGCTTCATTCCAACAATCATGTATCGCAGGGCACATCGCTTCTGGTAGGGTCGCTGCTTGTCGAGAAGAAGAACCGAAGTGGGCCAAGCCTTCTCACCTTCAGGTGTGGTGGCAAGTGTCATCAGGGGCTCCTTGACCTCGAGGTTGGTCTCAGCGGGCATGGGAGCACGCGGGTCAGAGCCCTCCTTGACAGCGGTCAGGTCTCGAACATCCCAGAACTTGACCCGACCAGACTTATCCAGAGAGACGATAACAGAGTCGTCCTGACTGAAGGTGAAGTCCTTGCCGGCCTTACCAGTGTTGATCTTCAGGGAGCACTGCTTGGCAAGGGTTTCGGTGTCGACAACGCGGTCGTGGCCAGGCTTGAACAGCTTGTTCTGAAGGATGTACGAAGGCCAGATGAGGTTGATAGACTTGCCGCGACCGACGGCAAAGTACTCGGGGTGAATTGTCGAGGTGCGGGCACGGGTCTTGAGAACACCACCAGGGGCATCACCCTCCTGGGAGCTCATGGGAGGTAGGGCAAAGCCATACTGCTCCATATGAGCATCTTCAATGTGATCCTTGTCACCATCACGAATCTGAACCCAGTAGACGGTGCCGCTAATGCCAGTACCAATGATGGCCTCGCGGTGAGCGCCGTCGTGGTCAGTAGGTGTAACAGACATGGCGACGTTGAAGATACGGTCCTTGGTGTCGGTGAAAATCTTGGCATCTTTGCCATCCTCTTGTCGAATAACACGCAGACCACCCTGCTTGGACATGCCGTAGGCCATGTAGTTCTCGGTGGCGGTGTAGAGGTTTCGATCAATCTGATCAAACTCCTTCTTGAGTCGAGCAATATCCATGATAGTCTCATCGCGGAACAAGGGTCGTGGCTCGGTGCCCTCCTCCTGAAGAGTAATAGAGATCCACGGCTTCATGGGGAAGTTAAACACCTTGACAGGCGGGGTCTCCTTCTCTTCAATGACGACGATCTCGTCCTGGTCGGCGCTCTCCCAGCTCTCAGCAACACCCTGGGCAGCCTCGTCAACAATCCCGCGAACAGTCTCGGCGACATCGTGTGGGAGGGCGTCCTCGAGAACTCCTTCATTATCACTGCGGTCAAGCTCAGCTTGGATAGCCTGGGCGGCAATGTGAGCACTGTCCTCGAATTCCTTCTCAGACTTGGCGTTGAGCATATCGTCAAGGTCCTCGGCGATTTCAGCCTGGGCCCGTTCGTACTCCGCGCGCTCAAGTGCCTCCCGGGCTTCATGATCAGCCTGCTCGGCAATGTCCTCGATGGCCTCTGCGACGGTCTCCTTGGCGGTCGAATTGTAGTTGTCGAATTCGGAGGTCGGAGGAGTACCCTGTTTCACCGAAGGGTGTGACTGCAGAGACGCGGTTCGGGTTGCCTTGCGGCGGATCTGGTGGGGAGAGGTGGGAAGAGCAGCTCGGTCACTGCCAGCGCCGACCGAGTGGTCATGACGGTGGGAGTGATGGGAGTGGTGAGAATGCTGGGAAGCAGCTGGCGAGTCCTTCTTCAGAATCTGGAAAGGCAGAGCTGGTGGCGACTGAGCAATGTGGCTCTGGCTCTGGGTCTGACTATGAGGAGACGACTGAGCAAGGTTTCCCAAGAGTTGCTGGAAAAGAGCCGAGGTGTCGGTCTGATCCTGCGAAACATGGTGGAAGGAGTCGGATGCGTGCGATCCTGTGTAGGAATCGACCTGGCGGTGCTGCTGATTCGAGTACTGGCTGCCATGCTGCTGGGGGTACTGATGCTGATAACTGCCAGAGTAGCGAGCAGGTTCGGCGGGAGCCAGGTCCGGAGACTGAGGCGTAAGGTTGTTGGAACGCGTGGTCTCAGTCAGAGCCGATTGCTGCTGGTCGCCCTGGCTAGGCTTGGGGCGGTTCAACAAGTTGAGCAGATACGAGCGCGTATCGGCCGGGGGAGAACCGTTGCCAAAGGCTTGCTGAGGGTGCGGCTGCTGGGGCTGCTTGGGCTCTTCCGGCTCGTGGGCGCCGCGCATAAGGGCGGCCAAGAGACCGGTCGGGTCAGCAGAAGAAGGCGCAGGCTGGTGAATCTGAGCAGGGAGAGGGCTCTGGATGATACCTCGACCTTGCTGAGCATGCTGCTGGAATTGGTTGAATTGATGGAGCTGATGGTCCGACAACTGCTGGTGCATCGGTTGGGGAGAACCAGGCTCCTGCGGCTGCTCTTGAGGCTGCTGGGTCTGCTGCTGGATGTGAGCCTGGGCCCGATTGTGAGCAGCTTGGCTCTGCAGCTGCGAGCCACCTGAACCGCTGAACTTGAGCAAGTTCAGCAGATTAGCTGTGCGATCCGAGTTATTGGAAGGCATGCTCATGTTGTTGACAGGCGGCGTAGGGGCCGGCGGCATGTCGAGATTGTCCATGGCGACAAGCCTAGGGTAGCGGGAGCGGTTGCGGACTCGAGAAGAGCTACCGCGATATTATTGTTGGGCTGTGTTTTTTTTCTGAATGTGGATGATTCAGAGACGACAAGAAATGGGCGACGACCCAAAGGGAAACGGAGAGCGGGACGAAAGCAAAAGCAAACGGGCCGAACAGATTCCGAGAGGACGCCAAGAGGAAGAATGAAAGGGGACGACGAGGGAGAGAAAAAGAAAGAAAAGAGATCAAGATGATAGAATGGAAATGAGTAGATGCGATTCTATCTTTTAATCTTTTTCAATGATGAGATGAAGTTGAGGATGAAGATAAAAAAAAGGTGGTTGACGTGGGGGGAAGAAAAAAACAAAAGTCGCGAAACCGATGATGATGACGGTGAAGTAAGGCAAGGCAAGGCAATGCAAAAGCAGACCAGAGAGCAAATCAGTGGCTGGTAGCGGTGGCAGTAGCAGTAGCGGTAACGGCAGTGCCGCAGCGGTACGGTACCTCACTTTAAGCTGATGAGCTAAAAAGTCAGTGAGAGTTGGAGTTTGTGTGTGGAAAGCAACCAAGGTGATCCAAGCAGTTATCTGTGCACCTTTGCTAGTGTTTGGGGCGGCCTCAGGAAATAGCTTTGCGCAATATGTTTTTGATCGATTGACGATGTAAATTGATAACCAGCTGCTGGAGCCCAAAGCTGTAGTCTGTTGCCAGTGCAGAAGCCCACGTTGCCCAATGCTACAAGCAGTGCAATCCAATGCAAGGCAAGCCAAGGTACGGTACGGTACCTAATGTTGAGGTGACGGGAGGGATGGATGTTTCCACCTCACTATTCCCCGATTGCAAGGTAACCCACAGAGCTAAAGTACCTGGAGGGAGTGAAGGAGTGACGTGGTTGACTGGGGCTGGTTGGTTTGTCCTCTCTGTGTTGTATTTGCTGGTACCTCAAACTGAGAGGATGATATCGGATGATGCCGTTGAATATCATTTACCAATATTATATGAAAGAAGCATATAAAACAAAGTTTGTTCTTTTTATCGAGTATTAAACATACTTCTATCAATAGCATCGAATCTCAAAAGTGGCTGATGCAATGTAAAGCTCTCTCAGCCGTGATACATACAGACAGACATGGATATGAGTGAACCAGTTCGGCAAGGTAAAGGTAGCGCCCAGACTGCCAGCTGTCAAAGTCACCGCCTCTTCAAGTTCTATTGGCCAAGGCAATGAATCCAGATCTCAGAGACATGTACATTATTGGTGACTCATAAACCAAAGTAAAGTAAAGCAAAGCAGCCCGAGATTCGGTTCGAGCCTGAAAGAACTTGAGATCCTGGCTTTTGCATATGCAGCTGCTTGCTGCTGTCTGAGTGAGTCCCAACATTGTTGAAGAATTTCTTAGACCAGCCTTTCCTTTCTTTTCTTTTCCGAGACGACATCCTTGAGATCTTCGATGGCCTCGACTTTCCATTACATAATCATGAATCTGGCAGTTCCAGAAGCGTAAATCATCCCCCAGTTTGATGATGGTCATCCAGGGACAAATTGTGGTTATTCCCACTAGGCGCTTAGGTTTTGTATCTCGGAAACTTAATCGAGACCTCTAAAACGAGTTGTATATCTGGACTATGACAATTATTTGGAGCAACGGGCGCAGATCTAACAATATCATAAACATTTCATTATTTATCATAAGGTTTCAAAAATAAACAAAAACAATAGTGCAGTGTCAGGATACAATGCCATCTTCAGTCTTGAGTGTGCTCTTATACACCCTCGGAGGCGATGTGAATAGCCGCCCAGCCACAAACAACTCAATATACGACTGGAAGGAAGAAAACAAATACAACTCCATCATCTACACAAAAACAACATAAAAGAGCAAACATCAATCCAACATCAAATAAATATCTTTCTCAGTCTTCACTTCACTCTAGCCCAGCCAATCCCATGATATCAATACCTAACCCAGAGCCTCAACAAGACACTAAACCCAATACAGCATCACCCCCATTCATCACCCTCCAAAACGACGTAACACCTTTAAACCGCCACCAAATCCTCCTCCCGAGTCTCCAGTCTCCAGTCTCAGCCTTTCAACAAACCCTCATGCGCCCGCGCGCAATAGACCACGATTAAGCATCCCCGTCTCCTAGGCAATCAACGCCACATGATACCTCTATCCATCGCATAATTTATCGCCCAGCATGTTTTGTCTTCGCAGGTTGTATGCCCACCACTCTTCTCTTTTAAACACAGAAAACTAACCAGGTTGGATGAATGCAGTTGGCTTCCTCTCCTATTCATCCCGACCAACGCCTCGCCTGCCTTCATATTCCTCTTCTTTATCTGCACGTACTTCCTCAATCGACCATGCGTGTACTGCTCCATCCTCCTCCTCATTCTCTTCCTGACCTCGTGCAACTGGTCCGACCGATGTTTCTTCGACCTTGGCAGTAACTGGTTCCTCCCGCGTCCGATAACACCGGATGTAGCGTTTACTTCGCCGCCAGGGGAGGACCTCACGTTCAACTCGACTGTCCTCGATATGGCCAACACTACGGTCGCGGCCATCATAAAATCTGCTAGTGATGATCTAGCTGCCAGGAGGGCCGAGTGGTCGGGCTTGGGGATCGAGTGGCTTAGAAATTTACTGGGGAAGAGGGAGTGGAGGATTGACTGTATGGATATCTATATCAGGCTTTAAACAGCCTTGCGAGACCTGACCAAGGGTCGATTATACGTGGCCTAATGAGATGTATATTCCAGGCCATGCCAAGTATTCCAAGTTCTTGATAGGACCCTATGCAAGCATCACATAAATCATCGCTAAATCACATTGAGTTCATAAACAGTCACAGTTGGCAAAGAGTCTTAAGCATAACGTGTCTATTCTCATCATATTGACCAAGATAGTCCCCATAACAGGTTCCTAATTATGTACCCTTCATGCATCATTCGAACTATCATCGCACCAAAATCCACATGTGTATCCCTCATTTTCTTTCATCAAAAAACGAATGCGTCCTAGGTATATCCTTCGTAGCAACTTACATCAAGGCATATAAAGCATGGCTTCGCTTGCAAATTCCTAAAGCTCATCAGCCTCCTCCGAGTGGTCCGCAGCCTGTTCGGGGGCTTCCTCATCAGAGCCCAAAACTTCCGGGGCGGCGGACTCGGAAGTGGTCTTGGCCTTGATGCTGGGTTCCGCATCTTCGGCCTCTAGCTCGACTTCATCAAGGGCCTCTTCATCAGGCGACACAGTCTCCTGAGCAGGGTCCTCCTCTTCCTTCACAGGTTCGACCTCTTCAGATGGAAGGGCGGTCTCCTCCGTAGGGAGTGTCTCCTCCACAGGAGCTTCACCATCGACGGGGGCGTCCGCGGTCACAATTCCATCATCTGCCTCAGGGGCAATACTCTCCTCAACCTTCTCTTCCTCAACAGCCTCGGTAGCCTGCGTCTCTTGAGATGGAACGTCAGTTGCATACTCAGTAATCTTGACTGTAGCTGTCTCAACGGCTGTCACTGTCTCGACGACACGAACAATGCGCTCCTCACAGGTAGGTTGCTTCTCGGTCTCAGGCGACTCAGCGGCTGGTCCAGCGCCCAGTTCTCGGGGCGCCTCAACTTCGTGATATCCTTGAGACGGAGCTGAGCAAGAAGCACACGGGTCAACGGATCCAGTCGAAGAGCCATCGGCGTTAGGATAGGAGTTGTCAATAGCAATCTGGTTGTTGTTTACCTGCTCATATTGGGCGGCATTGTTCTGAGCAGGGGTGTCCTCGACAACAATGCTTTCCTCAGGATAAGCTTCAACATGGCGCTCCTCCTCTTCCTGCTCGACAGAATCCGCAGAAGCAGCAATCTGAGGGGCGGCCTCGGTCGCCTGGATACTGATGGCCTGTGTCACTGTCACAGTAGGCACCTCCCGATTCATAACAACAGTCTGGAAATTCCTGGGATCCTGTTGAGGTGCAGTGTTTCCACGGATAGCCAAGAGAAGAATGAGAACACTCAACAAGCCAATCAAGATGTTTTTCTTGTCTTGCATGACTACACGAGCTGACTCGGCCAGTAGCTCTGGCAGAGTAGCGCTCTTCATTGCCTGGCGACGTTCCTCAGCGGTGGGCACTCGAGGGGCGGCATGCGCATAATCGGGCGCGTGGTTGCCAGCAGAAGAGCGACTACGCTCAGCATAGTGCTGATCGTGATGTTGTGGCTGTTGTTCGTGGAAGGATCGCTGGGATTCCTGAGGATGTTCCTTGGGAGCAGGAGTATCGCCATAGATCTCCCTATACCTCTCATCCTCTCTCCTCAGGCGCTCTGCCTCATCATCCTTGGAGTCGACGGGGTCTTCGGGGGCGATAGATGACTCTTCCGCCTCCAGGTTGGTATCTTCAAGGTGAGAAGGCTCGGGTGTAGGTTCGGCATTTCGTGCTTCCTCTGCCAGACTCCTCTCACGCTCTTCCTGAAGATGATCGTCGATATCCTTCTCGAGCTCCTCAAATGATCGGCTCTTTTCGTCATGCTGATCCTCAGCAAAAGACTCCTCGACATCATCGACGGGCTCTTTCATGGACTCCTTAGTAACATCAGCGGAGTACTCCTCGACAGGCTGGGTGTCGTTCGCAATGTGGCTTTGGTCATGATCCTTGGTAGTATCGTGAATAGATGCTTCGCGAGCCTCTGAAACATTATGGACATACTCTTCATGATGAGAGGGCTCGTGGTGAGAGAGTTCGTGGCGAGAAGGCTCATGAAGTGACTCATCGTAAGCCGACTTATCACGAACGGATTCCGCATGCAGCGATTTGTCGTAGCGAGAATCCTCATGGCGGGATGTATCATGATGAGAAGTATCATGGTTCTCCATACGTGACTTTCCTTCACTCATATGGCTCATATCCTCGACATGGTTACGAGACTCTCCCCGTCTTCTAGACAGACGTCCTCTCTCCCTCTCCTCAAACTCCCGATGCTCCTCATCCAATCTGATATACCTTTCCTCCTCTTCAGCTTCCCTCATCGCCAACTCTCTTTCCTGGTCAGCTTCCAGAGACACGAGTTCGTGCTGCGATACAGCATCGACAAGAGGCTCGATTTCGACATCAACCCGCTCCATCTCCTTCCAACAGGCTTCCCAGGCACCACCACGGATCAGACCGTTGCTGGCATACACCTTGACACGGAAGACCTTTGCACGACCGAGCGACTCATAATTAATGTCCGACTTGCATGTCTTGCACCAGTGTGTAGGTGGTGCCTGAGAGCGACGACTTGATCGGCGCTCCTCTTCCTCTGGCTGTTGATATTCATCCTCCTCACTCTCCTCCTCTGATGAGTCTTCTATTGTCATCTCATTGGAGGGACCAAGATAATGGCCACACTCTAGAATGCGAGCACGACGCCTCATTGGGAGGTCAAGAGCCTCTAGCAGCCTCTCCTCAAGAACCTCGTAGTCGCTCTGGGGGTGGGGTAGGAGGATACCACGCTCGACAGTAGTATCTGCCATGCGATCTTGCAATAGCCGCCAAGCATCTCGTATAGCCTTGCACTCCTTGCTCAGATCATCGGCATCTGCATTCTCGAGCACGTCACCCCACGGCCACCGGAGCGGAAGCAATGTAACGTGAAGAAGGACAAGGGGCGGTGTAGATCGCTTAAAACGAGGCGGTGTCTTCTTAGGAGAGTACTGCTCTGAAAAGCGAGGAGAGCCAAGTCGAGATGCAGAGAGAGGTGCTCTGCGGCTTGATCGAGGAGAGCCAATCGTTGATCCTGGGGGCGATGACATCTGCATGGCCTTTACAGAAGAAGGTGATCGGAAGACGGGACGAGGGTTGCCTCGGATAGTAGGGACAAAGTCTTCCTCTTCCCTGTCATACTCTGAGAAACCGGAAATGCCAGATACACCTGAGACACGAGGCGACCTGGTCATCCGCGACATGGCATCCTGAGCCTTTCTGTTATCAGTCTCCGAGACAGATCCCATTGAGCTGCGAGGACTTCGATCACTGAAAACGTCGTCTTCGTGCTCATGGTGGGAGCTGTTCTCAGCGGCCTCATCTACACCGCCTCTCATACCAGCGGTCGACATTTTCGTACCTGTGCGAGTACTAACCGACTCTGAATGAGAGATGTAGCCAGTATCGTCTGTTCCAGAGTAGCTATTCAACGACTCGCGCTTCTCGTGGTTATCGATCTGTGAAGCAATGTCACGAGCAACTCCGTTGATAGCTTCGGAGCGACCAGAGTGTCGACGGCTTGAGTATTCGGATGCTGAAGAGCCAGAGGACTCACGTCGAGAGCCTGAGCGGTCTGACTCGGTCTCAGAAAAGTGCCTCTCTTCGTTGCCCTCAGTAGAGGCTTCGACCTCAGCTTCAGCAGATTTGGCCTTGTCCTCTTGGATAGATTCGTCCTCTTTGAGGTCCTGAGCGGTGGAGCCTTCGGTAGGAATGTTGTCTGTGGGGATATCTGCGGAAGGGGTGTCCTCGGTTGGAGTATCCGCAGGCGTGTCCTCAGTGGTAGTGGCGTCTTCGACAGGGGTAGGATCCTCGTCGTTATCTTTTGTATCGTCTACTGGGGGCTCTATAGCTGTTGTGTCGGCTTCAGCTTCAGATGTAGCAGGTACAGCTTTGACTTCTTCTGACTCTGTTGCTGGCTCCTCAATTGGTTCTTCTGGCTTATCTTCGGTGTCGACTTGAGCTTTGGCTTCCTCTTTTGGTTCAGCTTCAGGCTCTGATTCGGCTTCTGAGTCGGCCTCTGAGTCTGATGTCTCTTGATCAGATTGTGCCTCCTCCTTGGTCTCTTGTGGTGTTATAGTAGATTGATGTTCTTCTTTAGCTTGGACTGTAGGCTCGGCCTTTGCTTCAGTTGGTAAGTCGGTGTGATTTGTCGTATCAGTGTCGTTATCAAGCTCTTTGGCAGAGTCGTTCTTGGAATCGTGGTCTGTTTCCACTTCCACCTTTGGCTCCTCTGGGGCCCTTGTATCGTTATCGTCCATAGGATCGCTCAAGCAAGATGGATCAACGTGAATCTCGAAATCGAGGTCCTCAGCCCTGTTACGTCGGGGCATCTGAGGGAGAGAGCGGTCAGTGGCTTGTGCCTTTTCGTATGTGTGTCTCGAGTATTTCGCAGTGACACACACACGAACGATAAAAAAGAAAAGGGGATATTGAAGCGAGGAAGAGGAGGAAGAAGAGGGAGGTCAAGGGGTCTTCCTGGAATTGTGCAGATATTAGTCTGTACTGTAGGTATCCCCCAGACGCTGGCTGGGCTTGTGTGGCAGCGGATGGTTGGTCGAGGACGTTGGGACTGGCCCCGGTCATTGTTTACATTTGTTGCTGGGTCGACAGCGTCTGTGGACGTTGATCCCTGAGCATGATGTCGAGACAACGGTCAGATTCGCAAACGGAAAGTGGCTGATTTCCATGATCGAGACTATAAATGATGATGGTGTTTAATTTCTATAGTTTCCTTTTGTTTTTGATATTTGAATTGTAGTTCCATTTCGTTGGTATTTTATCCCTTGTGAGAGAGCAATCCATAAGCTCTTAGCTCTCCCTGTTAGGTAGTTAGTGGGCAAACAGCAGTGATGTCATTCCATTGGACCACACTAGGTGGGATCCATTCTGATCGACTAGGTACTGAGATGCCCAGCAACGGACATACAAACCCTTGCTGTTGGGGGTTTATCTGCAACATTTATCACGTCAAGCCATGATTAGGTGACATATTTGCATTTTACTTTGTTACTCTGCTCTCTCCCCCTCCCTCTCGTGACCCGAGCCTTTTTCAGCAAGTGTCACCTCCAACATCAAGTTTAGGGTAACCTCCACTCCCAGGAACGGCCCGTCGGGTCTAGGTGTGTTTCACTTACATAGATTGCCGCATTCCTCGATCACCAGACTATACACAGCATGTTCTTGTGTTGCTCTAAATTGTATATAATTGAGTGATCGCTAAAGACTCGCTGTTCGGAAAAACCATACCGAAGAATGTGATACCAAACTGACACAGCATTGGTGTAAAGCAACTAGCAAAGAGATGCCTCGTTTATATCCCCCAAAACATTAAAAGTGATACTTTCCCATCCACTACTGTCCCTCTACACCCGTATCCCCATAACGAGAACGAATCTCGAGGCAGTCTTTACCCCTAGGCAGACCCTGAGGATCACTGACCCCCAAATGTGTTTGCCAAACCGGACTCCAACACGAATCCTCAGTCCCCAGGTCCCTCCACACACGCATCTGCATCCTCTTCGTTGTTGCACAAATAGAAAACTCCGTCAGGCAGTACGGACACATGCCATCTACCTGACGTCCAGGGTTTTTGAATGCCTCACGGACGCATTCGAAGAACTCCTCGCTGCGCCTATCAGGTGGAATCTGCCACGCTGTTGAAGCCAATTGGAGTGTAAACCGAAAACCAAATTCCGCCTCCCAGCCCCGGCGCACGAGGAAGCCTCTCCATTCGAGTTCTGACATCGCCTGATGCGTGCAAGCTCCAAAGTAGCCGAGTTTGTGAAGTGCTATCGTCCCGCCTCTCAGGGTGTTGGTGAAGGTCCATTGATTGAAAAGAAGATATCGACCAGAGACGAGCTTGGGATGAGACTCAAAGTGGCCTACTGCTCCAGACTTTTCCGAGGGGTGTATTTGCAAGCATGGTGAGAAGTCAGTGTGGTATGGCTCCAGGAGACTCCTGAGGAACGACTTCTGCTGGAGAGTCTTCTTTTCCAATTGGTGGTATATGAGGCTCATCCGAACATGCCTATGCCTTATCAACAAGGCTCCACGCCTGAATTGCCAGAGATCATTAGATTTCCAACTTAGTTGGTGTATAAATGGAGGCCCTTGCGGTTGTGGGTAGAGGTCTTCCTCTCGAAATTCTCGGAAACGTAGCGTGTCTTCAGCAAGCCAGGCATTAGGAAATTGTCGTATGACAAATGTCTTGTACTCCCGCTTTTGCTCAAGTGTTAATCGAGAATATGGGACTGTTCTGCGCTCTAGTAGTACTTTTATCCCGCGGCAGGTTGTTAGAAGACACAGCTGACTGGTTGCTGGGAGGAACGAGTGAATGATGAGCAAGATCTCGACGGGTAGGTTGAGGAAAAATGAGTCCGAGTTGCTCTTTGTCTTTGAAAAGTGAGACCTGCCTCCGCATATCCAGCGGCTTGAAATATTCTGAGTCTGAGCCATTGTGAAGGATGAGGACGCGGCTTGCTGTTGGAGTCGAAGGCTTTGCGTATGTCTCTTCAGCGGGAGGATGGAAGTAAAAGTGAAGATGAAGGGAAGAAAATGGCAGCGTTCATTCTTTTATCTTAAATCTGTTTATGTTATTCAATTAAAATTTAACAAAAAAATGACTAGCATAAAAAGAAAAGTATATAATAAAATTTGGGTGATGATTTGGTGAAGAGAGGGTTAAGATTGAGTGTGCAATGAAGTTTAACACACCAGCCATACAAGAGATGCCAAAGCTGTTGATATAGTAAGATTCAGGCGTTCCAGGTCCAATCATACTTCCTGTGAGTCTCCTTGAGAACTTGAATAGCCTTGTCGTAGGCACGATGCTTGATGTCCCGCTTAACCACGATATCAGGGACTATAAAGTTTAGTTCTTGAATTCGCGAGAAAGTTTGGTGACTCACCTTCCAAGTATCCATGGAACAGATCTTTCTCATGCAAAATCTCTACTCTCCGAACTTCTCTTTCACCATCCTCGTTATTGATTCTCTCCGCAAACTCAGTCTGCTCTGCAACGAGGATATCGACGTCAGGAACGACAAGAAAAATCCTCTCCGGCAACGATTCCTTTTCTGAGATTACAGGACTCAGCCTTGGATCTTCAAAGTGTTTTGCTCTCGCAGGTGCTGCATATGCATCAAAAAGGGGCAAAAAGACTTTTGCCGGGTCATTCTTAGGCATGTTGTCTGCATGTGGTTTCTCCCAGGGACTCAGGCGGAAGTCAATAACAGCGTAGAAAGTTGTGATGGCCTTGATAGACGTAGGAGATGGTGCCTGACAGCTTTCCTGCTGAGTGACCGCAAAAGCCAGATTCCCTCCGGCAGAAAAACCACTCGTGGTCATTAGAGTTGGATCTGCGCCCCAATGTTCTTCGGCGTTCTCTTGTAGCCACTTGATCGTTGCATCAGCATCGTCAATAGCCGCAGGGAAAACATATTCTGGCGCAACGCGATAGTCAACATCAACAACAACGGCACCTGTTTGTTCCGATACGAGTTGATCGAAATATGCGTGACCTTCTGGCAAGCCACCCATGAATGCGCCAGAGTGAAAGTTCACATGAAGTGGCCTGAGAGCTCTTCCTTTCCCAACACCAGCAGCCTTAAAGATCAATGCTCGAACATAACGACCCGGCGCAATATTGAGATATTCGACAGTGTAAGAGCGATACAAAAGACATGGTATCGTGGCGATGGAGTATGTTAGGAGAGCAGCTGGTTGAAATACTAGCAACCGCCAGCGCAAGTTCCATGGTATATTGCGATAGAAGATCGCTACCAGGCTGGGCCGAAACCAAGTATACAAATGGTGGATGATGCTGGAGACCATTGTTGACTTTTGGTTTATAGATCGGTAGCGCGATCAAGACAGAGGTTGAAGTGAGGTTTGCGGCTGAAATGCAGCAGAACAAAAGAATCGAAGTTGTAAGCGGCTCAACATCATACCGATCTCAAATAAGGAAGAGCCAATCAAGAACCACAAGCCAAGAACAAAATAACATCTCATTGAAACGACCCCCTTTATATTGCAGTGACAACTTTTATATAGGTACTGAGTTCACTCCATCGAAAGTAATACTCCCGCTTCCAAGCTCACACGTGTTGCTCGACTCTTGAGCAAACGTTCACTTATAGGAATCATCAATATATCTGCACCTCAAATAAGAACAGTTTCAAAGCAATCCACTCGTTGAGAAATACATGTACAATTTTCTGCATGTAATTTATATCCCAGCCGCCACTCAAGCAGCTGTCAACGTACCGACATAACATCCCTATCCTTGCAGCAGCATTCTAGCGACCCGATGCTCCGGGTCTATAAATTAAGCATAAATGAGATGCATCTCAAGATCTCCAAGGAAAAAGCAAAGTTTGACGGTTCATCACAGGGTGCAAGACTGAGAGTATTTGTGAGAAGAAATATTTAATACTATGTATCACCAAGCTTCACAAAGTCAGCTCCAAAGCCCTCGGTTGCACCAACCAAAGTAACAGATACAAATAACCCAAGGTACTCCATATACTCGTGTATTTTTTAGATAGACCTGCTTGGTCGCCCTTCCCCAGCCCAAAGATTTAGTACCCATCAAACAACGCCATGCTACGCTATGTCAAATATCCAATATCCAAACTCCTCCACCTGATCAAATCAAACCGAAGTTGAACGTCCAAGTATAAATGGAAGTAACACACTAACTGAAGTTATGGTTCCTCAGCCACAGGTCGTGGAGGTTCCATAGGTGCATTTGGTTGCCTATTACCCGAGCCTCGAGTTCCTGGTCGATGGCTGTCCGTTTGACCAACGAGGTGCTCGCTCGGCCCATAAAATCCATGCATCTCTTCGTTCACAATACTGAGATTACTCTGACCCAGAGAATCACTTCTTATTCGTGGTCCACCCGATTGACGCTGAGCTACAGGAGGTCGGCTCGGGACGCTGGCGATACTGCCTGATGATCTTCGCCTTTCATCCCTTGGGAATACCACCGATGATGGAGAGCTTGGGAGTTCTGGCACATACGGTGTCGCTTCTAGCTCGGCCGTCGGATGAGCACCTATCATCACTCCAGGCGAACCATCAGATCCTTCCGAAGCATTGCTGTAGTTCCGTACATGGGTATACGTCCCATGTGAATCTGTACTTGAGCGGTTCCTCGTTGATCCAGTAAGCCTAGAGATATGGCTCATTTGATGTTGTTCGCCTGCAGCTACGGCGCTGAAGTAATCGTCCCTGTTACCCACTGCATCGAAACTAGCATGTCTGCTGGTGTTGCCGCTTCCTGGCACCGCGTGGTAACCGTTCCCTCCTGGTGTAGGCTCATTAGAACTGTGTTCTGCGCTGGCGAGACCGAATGGTGAAGTTGCTGCAGAATCAGGGCCGGGGTTTCGCGGTCGTGGAGGTATCAGTGACGGATGTATCAATGGATCGATGCTCAGTTCATCAATGGCCGAGTCTGCTGTCTTGTACCCTCGGGTCTGTCGAGGTTGGCTATTTGAGCCGTTGGACTTGTCTGATGTTTTTGGTGTGGCGACAGCGGCAACAACCTTGTTCAAATGGCGGATGATGATAAATGCCGCCACTAATACGATAATCAAGAAAGCCACAGAGCCGGCAATAATACCTGCCAATGCGCCAGTTGAAAGGCCTCCTTTGTCGCCGTTGTCATCATCAGATAAGCTCGTTGGGCTGACTTTGGGGATCGACGACGGGAAGTATTTTAGAACTGCCTGGTCGTTATCTTCGCCAGCATTTACCGTCGGGAGAGCCGTAGGAGCCGTTGGTGTTTCGACGGTCACGGCTGTCGTCCTATAAGTCGTTCGCTCCCCCTTTATTGTTGTTGTAATGACCATAGTACTTGTGACAGTTACAGGATCGGATGAGTAGCACTGGTTCACGCCGCATGCCATTCCATTTGGACAGCAGCCGTAGCTCAGCGATGACGGACATAAATACTGGCTAGATGGACAATCGTATGTATATGCTGATCCAGAGGGCGGCACACAATTGTCGGCTGTCTCGCAAAGGTAGCCGTCAGGACAACAGCCTCCTGCTATATGTGAGCCTTGTTCACAAACGCTTTACATTCCCAGAACACGAACCTCCATAGACGGGAGCGCAAACATGCCAGCCTATTTTTGTTCCACACGTCGAGGGTCCCTTCGTTGTCGCTTGGCAGCTCTCTTTGGCGCAATCATAGTTTTCTGGGCAACATCCTCCGTCCAGACTCGAAGGGCATAATTTCATACTCGTCGCACATTGCGCTTCGGCTCGTCGAGCAAGACCCGGTGCCTGTGTGATTTGCGCCTCCTTCTCAATACGATGAACGCCATCATGTCTTCTGTAGTCGGCCGCCTCGACACCCAAAGCCCAAAATGCACCAACGGCCGAGGTGAGGCAAACGCTACACCCCCAGTTCCTCATCTTGTGCGATCATGGAACTGAGGGGAAATGCGACAGCGAATCGAGGGTGGTTTCTTTCAGCCACGAGGGGCGCCGATCATGAGCAAAATGTAACTCGGATAAATGCAGCCTCTTCAGGCTGGTGGTTGTCGCAAATCAACGGATATAATCTGATTGATAATCGCGGGTTTACAACGGTCACAGATCGGTTCGAGACAAGATCGCCGGGAGGATGGTGTCGAACATTCAACCGTTTCGCAACAAAACAACCAAAAGCAATGATGAGAAGGAGAAAAGGAGAAATGCGTCAGACAAAATAGGAATGTTCCTACTGTCAGCAATGGAGGCCTTAGAGGCTTGTCAATAGCCGGGGTCTGAAGATGCTACGCCACGAGTGAGCAGTAAATGCTTCACTCGTGCTAGACGATCTGTAGGGCTGAGCGAAAAGCCCACTGAAACCGACTGCACGGTTCGTTCTGGTTGGGCGGCCAACCCAAAAGCGCAGCACTGGTGAGATTGCAAGAAATAGCTCCTCTTAAGGTAATAATAATCGTGGGCCCAGCGTGGAGACTATGAAAGCAGGTGAGATGGAAACGGTGAGAAGTTGCACGGCGATGAGCAATATCCTACGGATAAGCAATAATGGGCTCGACACGCGGCTCATTTTCTCTCGCGGGGGGTGCTCAAGCTGAAACCGAGCAGAACATCATAGGCCAAGAGCTTCAAGACGATCGATCGGTGACAGAGCTGCGAGAGAGCACCCATATGTGTGGTATTGCATTGTGGCTCGTCATCTTCACCAATACCATCGCTCGAGTCGCAGCTGAGGCTGTGGTGCAGCTCATGGGATTCGCTGGGCACAACGCCATGGTAGCTCAACAGCGAAGCCCCCTCGGTGCTCTATTTCTATACCATCCCTCAAGACAATGTAGTGTGTCTCATCTCACGATTGGTCGGCGACGGATTTCACAAGCTCTTAGTGGCCGACTGTGAACGGAGAGTGCATTGTTTGGGAGCATAAGGTGCGCTCAAGTGCATTGGCGTTGCTACCGTGGCAGCCATTCAGCGGTCTTGTCCGTCTGACAAGTAGACAAGGCCACGAATCAAGTGTCTTATGGAGAAGGGAACCCTGTCCATAACGACAGAAGTTCATCCAAATCACCGGGGATTGGGGGTCGAGGACTTCGGGGCGGAGGCATATAATAGTAATGGAGAATAATGGAAGTCAGTTGAGAGTTGTTGATGAGGTCAAGCCGCTTTGAAGACAGGCACCCTTTGCTGATACAGTTGAGTACTGCGAATTTGAATATATTCTTCAATGAATCATGTATTGTGCAAACAAAGACCCAGTTGGTCGATCAGAGGCCCATTTGAAAAGTTCCGACAAGCGACGCATTTCGGCTGTCCTCGTTAAAAACTTCCTTGTCGTGAGAGCAACAAGCTGTCCAGGTTGACCGATGACCGTTCCTAAGCGGTCAACCTCTGGTAGCCTTACGATCGTCAACTAAACCAACGGACTTGTAACAAGCAAAATTAGCTTAGCGGTCAGAAGGGGCCTCTGCTTTAAAATTTGATGCCTGGTTTGAGATGGCTGTTGACGTCGTGAGGTAGCGGCCGTTTATCCTAAAATAGAGTCTTTTAGTGAGCACGAACTTTGGTGGTAAGTGGAGACGTAATTGGAGCCGGTCTTCATCAGCAGGACGCCCAAGATGTTGCGGACCTCGGCTTTCTGTGGAAATGATCAGAAAAAGAGCATTTTCGTTAACCTTAATAACCATAAAGAACGTCATTCTGTCAGTGCGCAAATAGTCGCAACCTCTAAAGTGCGTTCTCGGGGAGAAGTCCAAGACCAAACAGAGTAGTAGCGGCTGCAGATGGCTAGGAGCCTAAGTTGACCACCCATTACGGTCATAAGATTGAAGGATGGAGTAAGGTACTCGGAGAGTAGCATTGTCAATCATCAGCCCAGATTGTGTGAGTGTTGACTCTTCCCCACTTCGCAAATGCTTGTTCAGAGCCAAACCAAACCCTCCCTAGTTCATATCATGAAGTTGGACCTCCCAAATATCGCATGGATGCTCGACAGTTGGGTATTCATACAAGGCAGCAGAGAGTATGTACCCGGCCGCTGCCCGCGCTGCCAAGAATCGTTAGGCCTCTCAAGGGTCCTGCAACGTTAGCTGCATGCCGGTGCTTCACCAGGCGCCACTTTCTAGACCGGACGAGAGCTATCGTGGCCCCGTGGCCAAGATGCACTCGAGCTTCACGATCGGTGGCTGCCGTCGATAATCTTGCCCATTAAGCCTCCGATTTGCTTGGCACTCTACGCTCAGACATTGGCAATAAACTCGCCGATGGCTTCTAGAATTGGCAGGTACAACACCGCTAGTCAACATCGTCAACGTTATAACTCGTATTACTGAATTCATCTCCACTGATGCTGAATTTAGAGCATTGCCGATCAAAGGGCGGAATTAAGGGTCCACGAACTTTATTTGGCGGACGAATGATTCGTGTCGTTCCTGCGCAAGCGAACCGGTCACAATCGACCCAGAACCTCCCGTCAGACTCATCGCGGGGGGAAGTGATCACCCCTTGTTGTGATCTTCCTGAGGATTCCCATTGTCCTAAAGAGTGTAGATCTCAGACCGATGCAGCATTTAAACGGGAAGGGTTGCGGCGTCCGGCAAAGCACGCGGGGGCGGGAAGGGTATGGCGTCGTCGGATGCTCTCAGTGGCTTGCTTGGCCTGGGCAATTAGCCAGGTTTCTGGTTTGCCGCGCCTGTCAGAGCGAGTTGCCCATCACCATCTGCACCGAAAGCGGCCGAGTGGCAGCCGGATGGTGCTGAATTGGCAGTCTCATTACCCCGGATTTTCCAGCCCGCCGGGGAAAAGAATGCCAGGGCCATGTGGTTTTGGGTCGTGGTTTTCCGCTTTTGAGGATGCCATTTGGTGGCTGCAGGGACGCACGAGGCCGGTGCTTGACTCCGAATACTTGATTGAGTCTTGGGGAGCTGGAGAGGGTTACATTGATAACGTCCAGTTCCTCCTGTCAATTCTAGAACTCTGTCTCTGGGTGGCGTTGGAGAGGGTCGCTTTTCATGTGAAGAAAAGTCACCTGCTGTAGACGAGCGAGCGGGGGCGTGGATTTGCATTTGTTCTGCACCAAATGGGGAAAAAGACTCATACTGTATGGTGACTGTGCGATCATGCAGGAATAGAAGGGCAAACACAGTATGAATCCACCCGGGTCCATATCCCCGATTCTCTATCCCGCCGCAAAAGCTCTCAGTTACCCCCTGCAAATTCATCCCATGGTCCCATTCTTATCCCCCCAAATCTCCAGCTCTCCGCAGAACAAGGAGCAACGGTTACAAAATTCTTTCAGGGCACGTTTCTGATGCTCTCAGTGCACACTGGCAGACCAACGCCCGTAACCCCGCAAGCTAACAAAAGGTAGCTTTGCCCAGACTCGGGCAAGTGTCATAGCCAGGGCCAGGGATCCATGATTGTCGTGGATGCTGAAAGATCACGATGGTGTGTAGTGAGTGACGAGACTGGCAAGGAGGGACCTTCTGTTAGACGGTAGACCGAACCATGACGCCCCAGAGACGCACGAGGCATCAGTTTCGATCCCTTCCATTTCTTCTTTTTCCCCTTCTTCTCCCCCCCCTCACACGTCTTGGTCCTGCTCATAATCCTGCTCCTGGCCTCAATCCTGACTTTTAAACTTTGACCATTGTCTCTTGTTTGATTATATCGTCATATTTTGTCCTAGCCAACGTTCGTGACCAACTCCCTGGACTACCTGTTAAATATCACTACCGATCTCCCGCCTCCGCTCCAATTTCTCCCCAGATCCTCGGCTTCTTGTGGACTTTATTTCCCCTCTTGCTTCCCCCACACGCAGATCAGTTATTCAATTCAAAATATTCAGTCGACAACTTCTTTTGCTTCAATACAGCATTCAGCAACTGGTTTGTGCTGAGACTGTAAACCACGAAACGTCTCTCACCAATACCTGCAAAGCTCATGCGCCACCATCTCAATTCCTGGATGGAAACCGCATGATTGACTTTGTGATCCTTCGATCATCTATATTCGCCACCACATAACGGCCACCATGTTGCTGTACACCAGACTTGCACCACCCAAGGTCCCTAAGAAGCGCTCGCGCGCAGGTATGTGAATCATTCTGGAAGCATTCTGTCACACAAGCAATGCTCTCCATTTTAGCTCATCGAACATGCTAACTCGGACGTTTTTGTCGTCGCACAGGATGCAGTTATTGGTAAGTCATTGCTATTCTCTATCTTCCATATTAGCAATCAACTAACAATTTCAATAGTAAAGAAAAGGTACACACCTCACTTTACATGTGCAGTTGATATGATACTGACTGGCTGCTACAGAAAAAGAAATGTGACGAGATTCGACCTGCATGCGCCCGATGCCAAGAACGTGGCCAGGAGTGCAATTACGAACCTGTCCGACCTCGTCAGAGGCGTAAGCGTGAAGCAACTGTCCCCTGCTCGCCATTTGACACAAACTCTTCCTCGAGCTCGGACAGGGCCACTCATGTTTTGGATATCCATGCCACCTCCGAATGGAACGACGATGCGCATGATAGATCAGCTGACGAAGACTCACTCGACGACAGTCCTGTTACGACCCAGGCACCAATACTCAACACTTCTCTCGTCAATCGTACTGCCAGCATATCCACAAATGACCCTACAGACTGGGCGGCCACGGACCTTCCAATAATCTCACCTCTCGACTCGGTCGATTTCCAATTGCCCCCGTTCGATGATTCCAAGTATGTCGTTGAACACATTGAGAACGGAGAGGAGGATATCGAAGAGATAGTTCGCCGGGAGTCCATCACCATCAACATTCCGACAACAACGTATGCCAGCACATACGCAGCTGCATACGCCACCCCTAGCCCTTCACTGGCTATGATCGCGCCTATTCCTACACAATCTCCTCGACTTGAGTTCTGCGCTCCGGTATTCACAGAGTTCTCTGAACGTACCAACCGACGTGCACTTGTCGACCATTTCTGCAATGTTTTGTCGCACCTCATCGTCTTCCGTGAAGAGAGTGGCAATCCTTTCCAGCAGCTTGTTCTTCCCTTGTGCCATGAGAGCCCTGCTGTCACCAACGCTGTTTATGCTTTAGCGAGTGCTCATCTCGAGTATCGTGGGGTTGAAAATGACGAGAAGAGTGTCTATTTCCACAATAGAGCTATTCAGGGTCTTGCGCGGTTGATTCAGAAGGGTTCAGGCGCAAACCGAAACGAGCTGCTTGCTGCTATCATGCTTTTAGTGTATTATGAAGTGGTAAGTTTATCAAACGATCGAATCTCTGGCCCGTGTAACTGACGCTCTGTAGCTGGTACAAAAGGGTCGATCCAATATCGTGGATGGCCATCTCAAAGGCGCCATGACCATCATGAGCAACAATGGAACTGCCACTGATCCAACTGGCGTTTTCCTCGAGCGGGTAAGTTGTATTCGACTGGATCAATGAGCACATTTTTGACGATTTTTCAGGCATTCCGTTTCTATGATGTTATTGCGGCACTGTCATTTGGCACTGCTCCTCTTTCTAGTGCTCCAGGCACAAATTATCTTACACCTTTCCCTCCTCTCGATTCTTGTGGCGCCACATCTCCCTTGGGCAGTGTCGACACTCTGCTGGGCATGGCCACTTCCTTGTGGCCAATCATCCATCGACTTTCCAACCTCTTGGCCCTCAAGGATCAGCTTGATGTTGCTGTCGCAAACGAAGAGGTTTCCAAGGTTGCTGTTCTCCGAACGGAATTCGAGACGTCCGCAACGGCTATCGAGGCGGCGTTGGAGGACTGGCATCCTGCCGTTCCCGAAAACTCTGTTCTGAACCAAAACCCCGAGGAATTGAGCCCTGAGCAAACTGCAGAAAGGAGCCGACTCCAGAGTATTCTTAGCAACGCTTTGTCTTATCGTCACTCTGCGTTCGTCTACCTTTACCGGACCATTTACAGCTACCCAAGGAGACACCCACTCGTACAGCGCCATGCCCATATCAGCCTGACTCATTGTGTCGGAACAGTCAGCAATACTGGTCCTATGAGTGCTCTTCTCTGGCCACTGTTTGTTGCTGCTTGCGAGGCCATCACACTAGCTGATCGCGAACTTGCCCGACAGGCATTCATTGCTATCAACCGCCGGCAAGGCATGACAAATATTGATCGTGCATGGACTATCGCACAAGAAGTCTGGCGGCGTGCGGACAAGGCCGATATGCTGCAGCAACAAGAAGAGGCGATGATGATGGGTGTCAGGAGTGGTGGTGATCTCTGGAGAAGAGTGAGTGCAGATATGGGCGTAACCATCGTTTTTGGATAGGAAAGGAAAGGAAAATACGGACGAGTCATATGATAGCGACGACAGCGAACTGGCGATACCCATTCAGCAATCATTCACAGCTGGATGTTATTGGAGTTGAAAAGGAATGGGAAGCGTAGTGATATATACATATTTGGGATGGTTGGGAGCACTTGGATTTGCTAAGGCGGTACTATATGGTGATTTTTAAGGACGGTTATCTGAATGGAAGTCGACTGTATCTGTATGGTATATATGAACGCGATGAGATGTATTTTACAATGAAACATGAAGAGAATATGTGGATATTGAGAGCTGTCTGTTTACTTACTTACCCACTTGACGTCCTAGGGCACCATGGATGATATGCCTGTTTAGTGGACCTCGATATCATTCGCCACTTGTTCAACAGATTTGGAAGCTCTGTTTCATCGGGCGATGAAGCTGCGGGCAGTGCATAATGATCTGCATGAGCTTGGCATTGGCGTTGGAAGGCCATGAGGATTCATCAAGACTGAAGAGCTGTGTTTGAGTCTCTATGTATTATAGTAGGGTACGAGTACAGCTATGAATTGGAAACTGACAAACCATGATTGAAAATGGCTTCCCCGCATTGGGACCAAAGTTAATTAATAACTCCGGTTTCTTGGCTTTATCCATGTAACGGACGGCTTATTCGGGATGGCTGTCTGTCGGATCATGGGATTGACAACTGTCTAGCGGCGTGGGGTGAACTCTCTATCACTCAAGATGAAACAATGAGATCGTCTGTCACCAACCTGCAGTCAATTCGCTTAGGAGTAGGTCAAACTTGGATGAGAATGGTTTGTATACGAGGAATCCAATTATACAATGCATATAACTAGGTAGAAGGACAAAACTATATCTGCAAGAATGCACAGGTGAGACATAATATGCAAAGCACAAGAGCATCATCGTGGTCCTTGGAGGGGGCTGAACAAGGCGGCAAGCGGGCCGTTACGTTGGTTCTCACTAACAAGGTTGGGGGCGACGGCTAGAAAACGGGAACAGGGACAGAAGAAGGAGGAGTTGGAGGAGGAGGATTGGATGAGATGAATCCGTGGGAAAGGGCTGAGGATGAATGGGAGTGGGATTGGGGAGGGATCAAGGCTAATGGTATTTATTGCCACTGATGTGACGATGTTGGTTTTTTTGATGCCCAGTTTTGTTGTGTCGTGTTGTGTTGCATTGGCTCCTTGCTTTTTCTCTCCAGATACATCTCTCCTTTTTCTCTCCTACAAACTTACACTTGTTGTCGACGAAATAAGGAGGATATTAGCTTGTAAGTCACATCTCGAGTATTGCGTATGTCTCTGATCACTTGAGGCTTGAGCTTTGCAGTTCTTTCTCTCCACATGAGCAATTACCCCACCTGCCTAAACACCATCCCCGTCCCCAGACCAGACCAGACTCAATTCCCTGTCGTCCACTCTCGCAATCATATTCGTTGTGTCATTGTATTTTTTCCCTTTCATCCCTTTCCTTTTCATATATCCTTAATAATTTTGTCTTAATTATCACTCAGTTATATCCGTCTTCTCTTACCCCACGGCACAACTTTACACTAAAGTCTTCGTCACCTCCTCTCTCATCGCCTAATCTCAAACCCCTGGCCTACCTCACGAGCTTCATTCTGTGCCGTCGCTTATTAGTTTCATGTTCATGATTGATTACCCAAACCCAATCCAAAACATGCTACTCAGCCATTGATGCGCCCTTGCCCAGCTTTAAGACTTTTGTCTCATACGGGAATACCACCATTTTAACTCCTCCTCCTAGAACTCACGAAACATCGCAACAATCTCCTGTCGCATTCGCATCCCTTGTGTCCTCCTTCTCCGAGGTTGCATTGCCTCGCCACTTGCTGCATATTTGCCCAACATCAACAGCCACATTTTTCTGCAACACGCCCGAAAAGACGTCGAACCCCGCCGGTCAGCTTGTCAATCGTCATCATACTCGGATCGCTTAAACTCGCCTGGCTCCATCTTGCGCCGGACTTCTTCAACTCCCAACGACCCGTCTGCTTCTGCGCCCAACTACGCAACCCCCAGGAGAAGCATCACCATGTTCTAAGTCATGAGCACCCAGACAAATACACCGGATTCGGTTCCGCCGCCACCGCGTCCGATTCGTTTTGTACATAATCAAGGACAACCGCCTTCTAAGCGGCGCAGAATCAACGCTGCGTAAGTATACTCCGGTCGTACCACCATAACATCGTGACACAGAACTAGTCGCATGACTCTGTTTTCCACAGTATATTATCTTCTAGTCTATCCTTTCTCTTACCCAATACCCGACTCTTCTTCAACCCAATTGCCAGGTGCTAACCCCTTTGCGGCTCAGGTGTTTGACCTGTCGAAAACGAAAGACGAGATGCGCTGGCGAACGGCCTGTTTGCTCTACCTGTACCAAGAACGGCCACCAATGTCTAGGATACCCCGAGGAAATCAAGAGGGAGGATTGTGAGAAGCCGTCACTGTTGGATAGGCAGGCCCACGAACGAGACGAGCACGAACCCCGCCACTACCATAATGAGAATATCAAGATCGAGAAGGCGTCTGTGCCAGCACAGCACGTGCCTGAAACTCCAAATTCACATGCCACTTCAGGGACGACAATGTCGCTCGCAAACATGATCGATCCAAAGGTTGAAGACCGCGAAACTCCGAATATGACTGCGCAAAATGGCCACCACCCTTCCGCTCTACCAACTTCTCCTACTGCTGTGCGACGCTCCGAAAGTCACCGCGTCCCCTATTTTCGATACTTCGGCCCAACTGCTATTGTACCTGGTTTCAAACAAATGGTTGTTTCTGTGCGCGATCGCCGACGCTCGACTGCTGGTTCACTGGCTGGGACATCACCGATATCAACACATAGCGGACCGCAAGGAAGCAGTTCAGCTGTTGGGAGCGATGTGGTCAGCGAGGAACTACCTACCTATGACCCCAACGACTCAGCTCCAGTTCACCCACTAATAATCAGTCTCATCAACACCTTTTTCGTTCAAATGGGCTCCAGTTACCCATTCCTTCGGCAGTCAAAGTTCTTACGGATGGTGAAAGAAAAGAGAGTTGAACCGATTCTTGTTGACTCAATATGCGCTTTGGCCGCCAGATTCTCCGACTCCCCAATCCTCACAAACGGAAACGACAAAATGCCAAGGATGGAAAGGGGTGCAGTGTTTGCGCAAAGAGCCAGACAGGCCACTGTTGATACGTTCCCATGTCCGACTGTTGGCGCTGTGCAAGCTTGTCTCCTCATGGCTTATGAGGGCTTTGGAGCAGCCCAGGACAGCGCTCTATGGATGTATCTTGGGCTTGCTATTCGTATGGCTGTCGACCTGGGGCTGCAAAAAGAGGTGGGAGTTCAGTATCATGGTGAGAAGGATGCTTTGTATTCTCAGAATTGGGGCCGCCATCCGGTCGACGAAGGAAGCTCCGAGGCGAAAGGAGGTGAATCAAATCAGCTGAGTGCTCAAGAGCAAAAAGAGCTCGTACAAGAAAGGATGGATACGTTTTGGGCAGTCTTTATTCTTGACCGTGTCATCTCATCAGGGACGGGACGACCTGTCACATTTCGAGATGATGACTTAGAACTCTCATTCCCGGAGCCTTTCATCGACCCAGCGACTGGTTGGCCAGCTCCCTATCCGATCTTTCTCCAAATAATCCACCTCTACGGACGTGTATGCGACGTTCTCAACAAAATTCGCAATGCACAGGATCTCACCAAGGAAACATGGGACAAGCTTGGTGAGATGGAGCATGAGCTGACCAGGCTCTACAAGAGCTGGGACTGGCGGCTACAGTTTAATGTAAACAACTTCAAAGCTTATTTGGGAGCAGGCCAGGGCACCACATTCATCCTACTGCATTTCTGGTTTCATGCTCTCTTCATCATCCTTCATCAGCCAACTCTCCTTACGCCCTTTGCTGAACTCCGTAGTGAGTTGCAGCTCTTACCAGACAGTCGCGAGCTCAGTATGAGCAGCGCAAAAACGATCTGCGACATCTTGTCTTTTGCAGACTTGATAGACTCCAAGAGTTTCATTGGAAACCCTTTTGTTAGTCAGCCAATCTACATTGCAGCTTGCGCCTTCGTGATGGAGTCGAGCGCAAACGCATCAAGCTCACCCTCACGGGCCAATTCACCCCCAGGCGGGCATCATCCGGACGCTTCAGGAGGCAATAAACCTCGAGAGGCCAAATCTTCACGGCACTCCCTATTGGCTTCGGCAGCGAATCAGAACTACCAAAAGTGCTTTAATTCTCTGCAACAAGTGCAAATGTACTGGGGTGGCGCTACCTACATCATCACTGCACTGGACCAGAGAGCCAAAGGAATATGGGATTGCGAAACATACACGGCAGAGGAGTACGAAAGCACTAAAGCTGGACGCAAGAGCAGCAGTGGTGCATTGAACAACCCATTCCCCAAATTCGAGAATAAGGCATCGCCACGGATGTCAGGCCCGCCTATAGCATGGACTCTAGCAGGAACTGCCAACTCTCCAAACTCGAGCCTGACGCTCATGTATCAGAATCGAGACTCGACGCCAGGAACTGGAGCTCAAACTTCACAGCCGACGAGAGCTCCCAGTACGCCACCTGGCAATATGATATTTGACCCTATTCGACAGAGTTTACCAGACTCGACGGGTATGCTTGCGCCAGCTTATCCCCAACCCAATGTTTCAGCTGTGCGGCAATCGCCGCGCCCAGTTGTGCCTCGTCGAACTTCGAACCTCTCAGCGACGAGTACGCAAACTCGTCCTACTGTTCAGTTCGACGGGCTGCCTGAGGACTGTGAGACCAATGACATTTACACCACTGGGTCGAGGTTCACGCCTACAAATCCACCTTCTACTGCTTTTGATACATACAGCGTCTCGCCACCGACAGCGATGGCTGAAAATGGTGTGAACCCCGCCACGACTCTTTCAGGAGCAAACGCCATGTATTTTGGCCAAACGAGTTTCCCATATGCGATGCCCTGGGGAAATATGGGGAGTATGGATGGCATCACCTTTGACAGCCAGGATATAGACATTGCTGCTTTGGGGCTGCAGCAATCAGACATGATGGGGCCTTGGTTAGACTACATACCTTCAGATGTGTTGAGTCTTTTTGAGCACCAGCATCCGCACATGGGTCAGGGCGGTCATTGATCCGGCGGGCTTATAAAATAGATCTGAGCATGTCAACTCGCATATACCCACAAGGGATGGCTCGGGATATTTATGAGGCGTATTTGGTACGCATATATGGCGTTTGGCGGGAGCAATAAAATAGGGCTAATACGTTATACCAAGTTTCCTAAGATCGAGCTTGGCGCAGTAGGTGTATGGATATAGGCTTGCCTTTTAATGATATGTTGCTTGGTACCTATATGCTTGATAGCATTCGCCTATACCTCTTGGATAATGCGGCAGTGGACTATACACTGAACAGACGTGATTCCTGAGGACACGAATGCAGAGTGATTATGGGCGTGAAGTCTATAAGCTGTGGCTGCTGGCCCTTCGAATCGACAAAAAAGCATCACAGGGCCACGATAGATCCTGAAACACCACACAGAGTAGTCCGGTTCACCCTGAATTCGAACACGCGAACTGCAAAAACGAAGAGTGGTGCAGGGGAGAGAGTTTTAGGATTTTAGGTTCGGATTTTAGAAGGTTTATAGGTTATAGGTTATAGGTAGATACCCCTACACCACTCTTCGCCGATGATATACAGAGTGATTTTAGTATATAAAGGTAGGTCCTACACAAGGAGGTCGATATTTTGGTATATGAGGGTAGGTTAGGGCATCAAATACTCTGCAAGTCGCAACAGATATGCTCACACTTATATCGTACAAGAACAGCCACCTACAACTTGGCCTTGGTATCCTTCAACCACTGCTCATACCAAACCTTTCCAAACTCCTTCCTCTCACCCTCCCTACTCTGCGCCTCCTCAAACCTCTGCTCATGCGCCTCCATAGCAGGCCCCCTCATAAACTCGACCAAACCAGCGTACATCTCCATTTTCAACACGCCGTAAACGCCAGACTTGCTCTTATCAATGAGTTCCTTCTCCTTGATGAAGTTGAGCAGGTCTTCGAGGCCCTTGGGCGCAAGACCGTCGGCGATACCAGCTGCAAGAGCGTCCTCGCCTGTGAAGCGCTTGGCTTCGAGGACGAGACTTCGGTAGGTTGAGTGGGAGTACTTGATGCGGAAGAGAGCTGACATGGCGGGCTTGAGGGGTGCGCCGAAGACAAGCTCGTTGAGACAGAGGAAACCTCGTGGGGTTGGCGCGAGGCGGTAGTCTTGGGCTGTGGCGAGCATGAGACCGCCTGCGAAAGCGTGACCGTTCATGAGAGCCACTGTAGGCATAGGGTATCTAAAATAGTCAGCGCACCACTCATAAGCACTTAGTATTACGATAAACGTACGTTAAGAAACGAGCCCAGACATCATAGAGCAAAGGCCAGAAACCCTCCGTCGCAACAGCATGTTCAAGATCAAGACCATTGCTATAAAACTTTGGAATTCCAGAAGTAGTCGCTACAACGCCGTGAGGATAACCAAACTCGATGATGTCAAGGGCGTTGAGAAAGGCTTTGAGAACGGGTGTTGTAAGACGGTTGTCGGGTGGTGAGAGGAGGGTGAGGAGGTAGACTCTCGGTGAGGGTTCTGTGCATGTGAGGGTTCCGCCGGGATGGGCGCCGCATTTTGCGATGGGGAGTGAGAAGAGAGTAGACATTTTTTTATGGTTTGATTTTGAGAAGTGAGATGAGAGGTTGTGAGGGAGAGTGGGCGTTGTTGGGTGGTATAAGAGAAGGCCGGCTAAGGAAAACACCTCGGCTTGTGGATATTTGTTATGCCTGGGGTAAAGTAAGTGAGATGCATGATGAATCTGAGATGGGCATCTCGGCATATGAGATCACATGATACAAGAAATTTCATGGATTTTTATATTAAAGAGTAGACTAATGATAGTTATACCCGAGTTCAAGCATTATTGTTAATAATGTATGTATTATCTCTCCTGATGCCTTGAGCATCTTGCATGTGAACGATTTAGAGATTCTGGGGTAAAAAGATACGTACCGCTCATGATGAAACGGTCCCACTTCCCATGACAGCCACGCACCCCAACTTCGTACGGAAAAAAAACTTCTGACGTTAGATCAAGGTGATAGAATAAACTGGTCTAAAGCTCTGCTAAGATACACTAAACTTACCTAAGTTTTTTTTATCGCTTAGGATAAAGAGTCCTAAGTTTTCTTGCCTAATTATCACCAGCCAATAGCAGGCCTTCTCTTCAAGGCCCCACTGGAGCTTCTCATTTCCTCCAACTCACCCCCACTAACCAAACACCGTACGTAGCCTCTCATAACCAGCACCACCACCAAAAAACGCGATCATGGCTTCAGACGCCAAAGATAAAGACTCCATCGTCTTCTTCCATCCTGATCTTGGAATCGGAGGTGCTGAGCGTCTCGTCGTCGATGCTGCGGTTGGGTTGCAGGAGAGGGGACATCGGGTCGTGATATTTACGAATCACTGCGATCCGAAGCATTGCTTCGATGAGTGTCGTGATGGTAACGACCCAAAGTCTTTTAGTATATGAGTGGACTAACGGGACTAGGAACCCTTGATGTTCGTGTTCGCGGCCACTGGCTTATCCCAATGTCTATCCTCTCGCGCCTCACAATCCTCTGCACCATCCTTCGCCATGTCCATCTTCTTATCCACATTGCTATGACCGGCGAACTGCAAGCCCTACGACCCCGCGCCTTTATCGTCGATCAGCTCTCCGCAGGCCTCCCTCTAATGCGCTACATCGCTCCATCATCGCCAATCCTCTTCTACTGCCACTTCCCCGATCTTCTTCTCGCGCAGGGCCGCGAATCTACCCTCAAGCGCTTGTATCGACGTCCATTTGACTGGCTTGAGGAGTGGACCATGGGATTTGCGAGCGCTGTGGCTGTGAATTCTGGTTTCACAAAGGGCGTTGTTAACGATACGTGGCCGAATTTGAAGAAGCGCACGGAGACGAAGGTGGTGTATCCTTGTGTGGACACAGAGGTCAAGGAGAAGGAGGATGTTGGGGGTGGTGATGTTCCGTTCAAGGGGGAGAAGATCATCCTCAGTATCAATCGCTTTGAGAGGAAGAAGGATATTGGTCTTGCGATCAAGGCCTTTGCTGCGATTCCGGAAGCTGAGCGCAAGGGCTGCAGGCTCATTCTTGCAGGTAGGTTACACATGAGTCTGATCCGAAAGTAATACTAACTTATTTATTAGGCGGCTACGATCCCCGCGTCGCTGAGAATGTCCAATATCACTCTGAGCTCGAGGCTCTCGCCTCTTCTCACGGTCTCGAACACCTCACCACCAAGACCCTCATAACCGCTCTATCTGCGCCCCCCACCGTGCCCGTTCTCTTCCTCCTCTCGATCCCCAACTCCCTCAAGGCATCGCTCCTCCGCTCCGCACGCATTCTTCTTTACACACCCGCCAACGAGCACTTCGGCATCGTCCCCCTAGAAGCCATGCTCGCTCGAACACCAGTACTAGCTGCCGATTCAGGTGGCCCCGTAGAGACAATCGTTGATGGCGAGACGGGATGGTTACGCTCGCCGAAGGACGTAGATGCCTGGGCTGATGTTGTGCGCACTGCGCTGAAGCTTAGCGATGCTGATGTGCAGAAGATGGGCGATAAGGGCGCTGCGAGAGTGAAGGAGTTGTTTGGGCGGGAGCAGATGGCTAAGCGCTTCGATGAGATCCTGGTTGATATTGTCAGCAAGAAGTCCCCCGTCTCTGCAATGCGGACAGTCGTCAACGCCGCCGGGGTCTTGCTGGTATGTGTTTTGGGGCTGGTGGTATCAGCACTCCTATATAAGCTTAAGTAAGTTTAACTAAGTTCATATAAGTTTATGCAAGTTTAATAAATTTAAATAAGTTAACCTAGATTTACTTAACTTTATATAAATTTACCTAAGTTTATATAAGTTTATAAACTTTAATAATTTTACCTAAGTTTACCTAAGTTTGTATAAGCTCACACTACGTCATATAAGTTTATATAGGTTCACATAAGGCTCAGAGTTCTGCAGTTTCAAGGGGCTATTATTATCGGTGTCAGATGCACAGCAGCGACACAAATCTTCAATAGATGGAATGACATCCAACCAAAGAAAGCAACAAATCTCTCCACCATATCTATGCAAATGCACGCAAGCCTCCCTATTTCCCCAGGGCAGGCTGCTCTGATGCCCGCTGTATAGCCCAGCATGAAAAAATGCAAGGGATTCATTCTTGTTCCTCCTCCTTCTCGTCATATATATAAACAATGCGTCCATAAACATAGGACTGGCTTCCGACGAAGCGGTGACGTTCTGGGCCCCTCTGCCTTTGATCCGATACATATTCATCCTTTGTCCTCCTCCTTCGATTTCATTCCAGCTCATAAAACCCGTCATTATTCTCATTTCCTCATCCATACATCCCGCCCACGAACAACTATCCGTCCCAAGAAAAAGAAAACATGGGATAAATCTTTATAGCAACTGAGCCACCCATGATATGCCATAATATAGCAATGCAGTAACGATCCCTCTCTGGGATGTGAGCAACGATCTAATAACAAGAAAACACCTGATGTGAGGCCAAGCTTCGTGCAAAGCGAAGGCCTCATGCTCCAAAACATTTCTCCAGGCAACTGAAGATGCAACTCGACCCATAATGAAAAATACTCTCAATTCTTGTCTGGCATTTGACAAAGTATGTGATAAGAGAAATAAATGAACTTAATAAATATGCCACGAAACGGGGAAGGGGTATCATGTTTCATAGGGTGACGTCCCCTCGTCACCATATGCAGAGGACGGCACCTTCTTGGCAGTTTCGGTGCTCGCAATGCTAATGTTGGTGTCACGTCTTCGAGGGTTGAAGACTGGAGGCCGTGACGTAGTCTGCGTTGGCTTCTTCTTTGACTTGGCCATGAGCAAGATCCCGTCATCACTACCATCGTCGTCGAAATCATCGTCGACAGGCCGGGCAACGGGAGTGCTAGTCACCGAGTCCCGTGCACCGCCTTCCAGATGGACAGCAAGAGAACCGCTGTCCATAGCAGGAGGATTGCCGTACACGTGATCGATAGGGAAGCCATTGGGTTCCTTGTCAAAAGCCGGTGGCGTCAGACTGTCTGTGGTTTCGAGTAGTTGTGGGTGAGCGCTAACAATGCCTGGCTTGCACAACAGCTCAGCTTCCATGTCGGCTGAAACGGAGCTGGCACCACTGAGCAGGGCTGGCAGAGAGGGATCGGACTGGAATGCCAACATCCGCTCTGATGTGCTGGCTGTAGAAGGGAGCGCTGAGACAGGGCTGGTGACACTGGGGCTAGTTGATGGGGTGGCTAAAGCCTCCATTGAATCGACACTTGACGACTTGGTAGTGGGCATGGTATCTGCGCGAGGAAGGGGTTCGTCTCGAGTCCATTCCTCCTGGATAGGTGAGGGCGGGCAAGAGTAACTGATGTGCTCAGCCCGGTCACAACGTCGCATGCAGAGATCTTCTGAGTGGCGAGGTGGTGACGTTCTTGTGATCGGAGCACTATCCATTCTCTGAAGAGATCGAGGTCTGGTCTTGTTGCAAGGTTCAACAGCGTGGGTTGGAACTGCGTGACTATACTGTTGGCCGGCGCCGGCGGCAAGAGATGAAGAGAGTATAGAAGCTTCCAAGCGTCTATGGTGCGAAGCCTTGCCCAAGTCAACGGACTTGACAGGTCGTCTTCCATGACGAGGTTGTGCTTGAACGCTGCCTGGGGCAACGGTAGTATTGACGCCCACCTTGGGTTCAGCACGTTTATCTGAACTAGAGAAGAGGCCACGGTCGACCGACTTGGACCGTGAGCTTTCATCCATGGAATCCGTCAAGTCCAGGTCGCGCGTCTTTCGGATTGTCTCGGCACCAGAGTCATCTGGTCCGTCGACTGGGCTGGAGAAGTAAGGGGTAGTAGGAGTGGTTTGGGAGATGGGCATAGGGGAACCAAGATGGAGCCAATGTTGAGCGGTTTTGGTATGCCCATGGCTATGAGCGTGACGATGGAAGGGCCATAGAGAGGCTGCCGATGATGACTTCTCGGGTTCGCGTATCGACTCGCTCTCGCTATGAGCATGATGATGGCCTCGGTAAGCGCCGGCTTCGGGGAGAACAGTCGCCAACGGGTCATAGATGACTGATTCGGGCTGTGGGCTGACTGATTGGCTGACTGAAAGAGGATGCTCGGGCGACGCAGCGGCATCTCGCATGGCACTCGCGAAGTAGTCATCAGGGCGGAGACTCTTGCGTCGGTTCTCGCGGTACTGGCCATGAGGAGTCGGAGGTCCGTTATTGTACAAGCTTACGTTGTCGCCGGTGGAGCTAGCAGCACTACTGTTGGCTCGATGTCGCGTTTTGCTATCACTTCGTTCCACAAGGGGGTGCATTACCTTGCCAACAGCCTTCTTAACCACCGAGCGAGCACGCTCGAGAAAGGTAAGAGGCACGACAGCGGATGACATTTCCCTTTCGTCGACTTGGATCTTGCGACCAGAAGAAGGGCGAGCAGGGTCAGTATCGTCGAGCCATCCGATAGGATTCATGATATCCTGGACGACCCATGGGTGACGCTTGATGTCTCGAAGTCGAATTCGCTTTTCGGGGTTCTTGGTAAGCATTTGTCGCAGCAGGTCAATAAGAAGGTTGTCGACTTCCTCATAGACCAAGTCGTTGTCGTCACGATATGGGTGCATGTTCTGGCGCTTGTAGAGGGATGTGGCGGCTGGCGAGGTTGAGGGATGAACGGGCATCAAGCGGCGCTTGGGGATGTAGACTTCCTCTGTTGCGATCTTTCGGAACATCTGAAATTCATCTTCGGCGAGGAAGGGGATTCGAGCGTAGATCAGGCAGTAAAGTGTCACACCAAGAGACCAAACGTCGATTTGTTCCGAAACCTTGGGTTGTTCTGTGTCCAAATCGGTGTAGCACAACTCGGGAGCAAAGAATGCAGGTGTACCGACTGTCTTGGCAAGCTCAAGATCATCGTCGAAATCCTTGGCCTCAGATTCGGATACTGTGTCGTCAAATTCGCCATCGCGAATAGGTCGGCCAAAGTAGGAGACGCCAAAGTCAGAAATCTTGACGCGATGATCTTTACTCCACAAGAGGTTGGCTGGCTTGATATCACGGTGGACGACACCTTGATAATGCAGATATTCAAGACCGAGAACAGTATCTCTGAAAGTTGATCGAGCTTGTTCAAAGGTGAAGCATGGAACGTAGGAGAAGTCGTCTGAGAAAGGGTCATGTTGTTGAGGGTTGAAATCGAGAGAGGACATGTGTGAGATGATCGAATCAGCCATGCTGGGAGAACGTCCTCGGAAGCCTTCATCGACGTACGGGCCGTACATAGTGCCATCCAACGCGGTACTCGAAGTGGGGTTTGATCGGAGAGCGCTGGGAGTTTCCATGTCGTCTTCCCAATTGATGAACTCGTCAGGATCTTCAACTGCCCGAGTTGACGAAACAACAGATCGTGATCGTGAATGTGCCCTTTGTTCATCGCGGAAGGTTTGTCGTGAAGTAGGTCTCGACGGTGATCCATCACTGATGGCAAAGTCTTGCATGGAGGATATGCGAGACTGACTTCCTAGGCTGCTACTAGGCTCGTCAGCTCCTCCGTTTTCGAAACTCCAGTTCATCTGGCCCGGGTAATTCTGTGCCATCTTGGCTCGTTTCATTTGCTTGATAGCCTGGCGGTGTTCGAGGAGTTGTTCGTAGCGGTCCTCTTCGGGAGTTGGGAGCTCGCCTCGCATTTCGCGTTCTATGCGTCGTCGTTCGAAAAGACAAATGTGAGGGAGACCCTTCTTGCGCCACACTACCTCACCGAGTTCCACATGCTCAAGAACCATGTAAATCTTCTTGAGCTCAGGGTCGTCAATGACTTCGAGGAGGGCGACGACATTCGGGTGACGGATCTTCTTCAAGATGGCGATTTCCTTCTTCGTCTTGTCTTGGGGAGACTTTGCTGTAACCTTTCCAAGGCGACGCTTCTTAGAAAAACGTGGGATGATCTTGATAGCCACATTTTCGCCTGTTTCGAGGTTGCGAGCCAGCTTGACTTTACCATGCATTCCACGGCCAATTTCTTCAATCACTTCATATTGGTTAATGAGCTTGCGGCCTGTGGCGGTATCTGAGTCAATAAGAGCCTTGTGTGTCCTATGATTGACAAAGACGTTAGTGTCTGATAAGTGAAACGTTTGGTGCATGCCAGGCTCCCTGGCCGTCTCCCCCGCCATAGGCGAGCAAAGCCGATTGGAAGCGGAACAAGCGAAAAAAGGCGGACAATGCGATACGATATTCCCATCGCAGATTGAAATGCTTACTCTCTAACTTTGTGCATCTGCAAAGGGTGCAGGAGAGGACTTTGGGTGTAATTGGGAGGTGTATTGTTCTCGGATACGGAGGTGACGAGATTCTGCCTAGAAGGCGAGGGGCTGAAAAGTCCTGGCGAAGACATCGGAGTGCTGTTGGCGGTCCTCAAAGGCATGGAGGACGAGGAGGGGAGATGGGTATGCAGCGGCGGGGCTCCGCGAGCCGTCGACGAGAGGGAGGCGGACGACTGTTGCTGCGATAGAGATTTGTGGTGATGACGGTGGGAATGGTGATGATGGTGCTGGTAGTACTGTGAGGGATCCATGATGGGCGAGATTGTTGGAGCGGCTGTTGTCGCCTCGACATGCTGAAGGGGAGTGCAGAAGGCTCGCACAGGCGGGCCGTGAGTTGCTGAAGTCACAACGGGATGTGACGAGGAATCGATCTATAGTACCATTGTCGCGTGTAGAGAGAAGCGTATATCGAAGGGGAGTGAGGATCGAAAACCTCCAAGACGTTGAAGTTGAGGAACGAGAGATTTGGTGAGAAGAGAGGTTGAGATGGTGACTAGAGTAGTTGGTAAAATAGGCTGGACAAAAGAGTAGAGCAAGTGGAGCGGTGCAATAAGAGAGGTCTTGTGTGTTTGGGGGTGTGGATATTTTAGTGGTGTTGGTGTTGGTGTTGGTGTTGGACTGGACCCAGTGGAGTTAGTGATGATGGAGGTGGGCATGGAACTGCCTGTGAGTGGGAAGGCACAGTGTCCGTCTCTTTTTACTAGGCCCATCTCTCGCTGCAACTCTGAATGGTGTGTGGTTCGTAGTGGCGACCGTCGAAAAGAAGGGCCAGTGGTCGTCGCAGCCGAACTCGATCTGATAGCGGTACCAATCTGGTAAGTCTCTACTGTGCGAGCTCCGAGGAAATCTTCTGGTCTGTGCTTCAACCCATGGCGCCATGCCCTCTCTCCCTCACCATCTTCAGATCAACCCTGGGCCAAATTCGAAGATACGCTGTTAGATCCACTACCCTCAAACACTGCACCTTCACCCCTCAACCTTATCCACTCCACCTCGTCCAGAATCTCCAGTCAGCAGCGGCCACCGTCCACCGTCCAGCGTCACCAAAATACAACACACACACAAATCTGTTCCGTTTTCGCTGAGCCCGGTCGAGGTTTCGTTGTCCCCAGCAGAAAAGACGACTCATCCAGTGCCAGCACAACAAGTCAATAAACCGCGCAGTTATCTCGAATTTGCCTTGCGACTGTAAACCTAATGCCGTCAGGTACTTGTCTACCAAGTTAGGTATCTATGGCTACGTAGTAGATATCACCGTCCGTCTCTTTTCGACAAGCCAAGCCATCCAGATACAGAAGGGGTGTGAATTCATTACCTACACTCCCCTGAACGCCGCCTTTTTCACTCTTTCTGTGACGGCGATGTCTGTTTCTGCTGGACTACGGAGTGGACCGGCCGCCTTCAAGGATTCGGCCCCTGCTCGCTCCTCCATCCGCTCCGTTCCTCGCTCTCTGGCACACGTCGTCTGTTGCCGTTTGCCGTCGCCGTCGCCGCTGGCGTGGTCATCTCTCTCGACAAAATTACAGATGAGGTTATCTCGAAACGCATCTTGGCTTGGCTCATCATTCGACGCAATTTCTCAATATCAAACCACCACTAGCCAGAAGCGAGGATTTCTTAGGCATGACCGACGAGGGTTCTCTCAAGCGAGCCAGCACTGGGCATTTCCTGGCCTTGTCCGACATGTCTTGGCAACGCTTGGGCTGGCTGGGCTGGCTAGGATGGCTTTGGGCTTGACGATTTACAGTGTCCTCTGCAGCGCTGCAGAAAGAGTAACACCGATGGGTGCTTGACATTGGTTGAAAATTGCCCGGTTTACTCAATGGAGGTCCTGGCGCCATCTGACTGGACGGAGACATTCTACCAAAGTGCGATAATTCCCTCGGACAACCCTTCTGTGGTCGAAGTCAATTCATTGTTGTGCTAAGCTCACTACGTCCTGAGAATACATGAGGTGCATGGTTTGTGATTTCTAACTAAGTGCATGGTTATCTGGAGACGTGGATAATTGGCTTACAACTCAAAAATATTTAACTGGAGCCTGCAAGACTCCATGATTATATCTCGTGGGAATTTACACCCATTGGACAAGAGCTCAAAACTCAAGCTTGGAGGTCCTGAACTGTCTTGAGTAGCTGACGCAATGGAGACAACCAGGGAACTCGAACAGACAAGACAAGCAAGGCTCAAGCGAAGCGATTGCGGGTCAAAGTGCGGGAGGCGGTGATGCTGGAGAAGAAGTGGCACTAAGGGATACCTGAGCTACCCATATCGCAGGCTTCTGATTCGTACTGTAAGACTGTGCCATCGAAGACACTGCGGGCGTTTTCAGAGCCTGAAAACATCACAGACGGTGCCCAAGCATACTGTACAGACACTGCCCTCAAACCGTATCTGAGAAAGTATTGCTGCTGTCAGTGGGGCAGCGTTTCGCTGGGGACGGGAACTTAATGTATGGTACCTTACCTTCCCAGGCCATGATGCATCAGTCCAGCTGTCGGAGCCTTGGAAAGATCCATGAGTCTGTGGGAATTTCTAGGAGATTCCTCAAGCACATCACTGGGGCTGCTGAGAATGCTTCACTTGTACAGCTCACCAGCAATTGATCTGGATCATTGCGAGCCCCTGAAACGAGGTCTCAAACTCAATTTACTCAGCTCCAGGCGAAGAAAGTGATAAGATAACACCAGGCACAACGAATGGACGACAGGATAAGCAATTGTCATCGAGCCAATGGTAGTTTACCATTTTCAACTTCCATGTGTCTGTGATTTCCCAACTCGTTCGCGTTGGGGTTTGGTGGCTTGGCTAGGCCTTGCGATGTCTTTGGCTGGACCCATTTCGCTGGGGCATTAGTTTTGCTCCCCTGTCCCAGCCCGATAAGATCCGCGTCTCTGAATGCAGGTTTTTTGTTTTTTTTTTCGCTCATTGTTTCTTTGCTTTTTGTCTCTGGCGTACCTGAGATCAAACTTGGGGCATCCTGGCTTAGTCATGTCTTGCCGTCTGCTCTCCTAACCAACAGGTTGGAATTCAAAAAGCCTCGTTTCAGAGAATCGACGGAAGTTGTCCATGCCGCATAAAAAACGCTGGCGGTAGTTCTACGCCGCCCTAAACGCCGCTGTCTGCGTCATGGACTGCAGGGCCGAAGTTAATCTGATTCAGGTCCCTCTATCTGCAAGGATACGGCGTCTGGTCTTGATAATATCTTTTTTTTTTTTGTTCGTACGTACCGTTCATACATGGATGTCCAGTGCTTCCAAGGCGAGGTTCTACGAAAACGGGTGGTGCTCGCGTGCCAGTTCAAGTCTCAGTTGCAAACGGTCAGCCTTGAAACGCGGCGACCCTGAACGGTTCGATGTCTTGTGAGACTCAGCTTCTCAAGCGAGTCACAAATACCTCCATTACGAGTCGATATATGAATTGCTGTGCATAATTGTGATACGTTGCACAGCGGTTCAGTGACATGTGGTTGCCAAGATCAACAGTATGGCCGGAGATAGACTTCACTTAGAGCGTCTTGCACCCTGGCACCACGACGAACTAGCCAGTCCGCTGCGTCGATCAGAGTCGGCAATTCTTCGCTGCCCCTTTTTTATTTCCAACCTCCGGGCTTAGGGTCCGTCGTTTGATTCATGCTTGGGCTTGGCCAGGCCAGCTACACCTCGTATGTCTGAATCACATGCATTCCATGCGCATCTATCGGTGAAGAACGCATAATAGTTAGATCGTTCATTCACATTCGACATGATGAGTTCTTGTTTATATTTGAGGCTCTGTTGTTGGAAATTATTGGTAAATGACTCGCCACGATGGCTACTCCATTTAATTATCGGTTTCACTCCCGTACCAACACGCACGCCGTACATTCCGTACCCTGTTGCCGTATTTTAGCGTCTGGATTCTTTTTGTCTGCACTTTGCTGTACAGACTGGCCGAGTTGTAGGTAGGTATATGCATGCAGCTGCACAAGACCGGCATCCGGCCCCCGCCGGTCGTTGCTCCGTGTTTGGCGGACGTTACTTCCATTGATCCTAGCCCCAGAAGATAGACGAGGTTAAAGATTATCAATGTAGTGATCATGCTACTGTAGCATTCTTGAATGGCTCATCATCATAAGACGATGCCATCGCAGACCTATGTACCTAAATTTGGTGGGCGCTTTAGGGTAGCATCCAGCAATTGACTCCCGTCCTGGCAGGCAGGCAGTTGATGTCCGCCCGTTCCATCCTACCCTACCTTCCTCTCCTCTCCTTCTTCAACTGCGTACCTGACCAACTTGGGTAGCTGCATCTTCCCCGCCACACTACGGAAGTCTGCATCCACTCTCTGACCCTCGTCATCCCAATATGGACCTGTTTCTGCTTGTTCAAGCTTAACCTCCAAATGTCGACCGTCAGGCATCTTCACGATACCGCCCAAAGGCCCGACCGACAGAGCCCAGCAATCGCTCGCCAGATCACAGTTTAGCCACTAAGAAGGACACACCCGCACCCCCCGATATTTTGAGGAGACCATAGAGACAGTCACGTTCAATATCACTTGATCAAGACTCTGAGCTAGTCGAACATAGCTGGTAGTTTAACCACCACTAGCACCTGTCGTGAGGATACACAACCAACAAACAAGACATCGAATGGGTCTAGCCCAAGCTCTTGATGACAAGAAATTCGAAGCTAGCTGAAACAACGATAAGGATTGTCTCTCATGGCAAATGACAGTCCAGCATCTGAGTGGCTTTCACAGATGCACCTCAAGGAACCTGATTTTACCTGAGCGAGCCTACATTTCTCATGTCTCAGAACGCCATCAGGAAGCAGGGGTCCTAATAGGCAAAGTATTTCATTGATGGATTTCTTGGGCCATTTTTGCATTCTTCGAGCTCTCAGCCGGAGGTGAAACTCCTTCAAGCAAGGCTCGATACAAATCTCCCACCTGGTAATCTGAGCAGAGCCTACTGCAAAAACACATTCACGCTTCTATTGTCAGGCTATCTGTGCAGAGATCGCGAGACCTTGGATTGATCTTGGCATGCTCAATTTCAACTATGGAACCACTTATTGCTAATTTCTGCCTTTGTGCCATACTGAGATGGCCCCATTAAGTTCCCCGGCTTCAAAATTTGTCAATTGGGTAGTTTTCCCCGCAAGAAGGAAACGGAAACCGCTTCATGGAACAAAGACAGGGTCCTCATTGCATTCAGGTTGAGGGGCTTTTGTGGCTCCGACCTTTAGCAACCACCTCACAACCACCAGAGCGTCTCAACACCGGGCCGGCTCGGACGATGAGCGGAGCACCGAGCGGGCCCGTCCTTTGGGGAAGTCGCTGGGTAATGGAGCACCGTCAGGGGCTGGTGGCCAGCTTGACAGGGGAGGCGAAGCAGGGATAGCCTACGTAGACAACCTCCATTCTCGATTTTCAATATCATCGTCACCCTGAAGGGACCAAGAAACTGTCAGCGCGGCGCCTTACCTCTTATCCCCTCAACAACGCCGCAGTTGCACAACGATGGCTGGCTTCGCGCCTCGTGGTTGGGTCGTTCAAGAAGCCCAAAACCTTATTGGGAGGATTTTTGCTTTAGTGGCCTGACTGCCGTTCTTCCTTTTACGCTGCTTGTCGGCGCTGGTCGGGATGTTGTTGCGTTGCTCGCATGTCACAACCCTGGGAGACAATACTGCAGTCTGCAGGCGCCTGCTTCGGTCTCGATTCAGTTGGACTACCCGTTGCATTAGTAGACCAGGGTTCGAATTGAAAGAGGCGCATGCAGAGATACGACTACGATCTCTGTATAGATCAGGCCTGGATGACTTTGAACTCCCAAAGGCATTGTCATCACACTCTTTCTGGCCGATTTCGGCCCGCCTGACAACGCCATAATCTACACCAAGTGCAATTGGCATCGAGTCAGAATAAGCTATTAGCTGATGAGCATGTCTCTTCGACACGCTTCCTGTGACATCAAAAACAAGATATTATTCATCATCAGAGGCTTGATGTAATAGCTCACAATAGCAGCAACTCAACTATTAGCGCGCGATGGGTTGTCGATAGTGGGGTGGTTCCCGCTTTGACGATGGCTCCAACCCGCACCAGTTATCCCTGCCTGACAACCGTGCATTTGTCGTTCCGTCCCATTTTAAAAGCCGAGGCCACGGACCAGCTTCTGTTCACTCTCGTCGCGATTGTTGCTATTGACCTCATTCGATCTCGAGCAACGGCGTAGGGAGAAAAGAGGGCTAAGCGTGCCGCAGATTCATGCAAGCCGGGTCGTCAGATACCTACATATTTCTTTGCTACCATCAAACTTCAGAGAGATCTTGATCCACCAATAAGGTGACATCTGAGCCGTAACACATGTCTTTCCGTGGTATTCCCTATTCGAGATATGTCCGCTATGTCATACCGTGCACTCAAGAGAATGCACCACGGCGCTTCGAGTTCCTGCATCTAACGTGGCAGATGTTAACTGATTTGAACGTGGCCATCGCAAAACCAGCACAGAATCGGCAGACGAATGATCCCGCTCCAAGTTGACCCTGACCCTGACTGCATTGCATGGGCACAATGCACAGCAAGCGGCAGGGGGGGCTACTGTGATTTCCCAGATATTCTACTGGGCCATAACTCGAACTGTGGCATATCAGACTATATCAACTCGAGTATCATAGAAATGGTTGTTATTTGTATTGATCAAAGAACGCCCTACGGTTCCTAACATGGTAGACATGCCGGACATACAACCAGAGTCAGATGTGATTACCAAGAACCCTTTCTTTGTGACAGAAAAAGGAATGTTGGATGCCCGCTGATTGCCGTTGGTCTTGAAGAACCTTGGTCAGCTACTCCGACCGTACCGTACCTGGAAACGTTGATCCCGCCGTAAGCGACGGTAGAGCAGGATGGTGTCTTCCACAATTCCAGCGAATGAGGCACTGCACCTGTTTCGTCATGTTCTTGAAAGGCGTTCCGGGGACTTATTACATTGCCGAGTCAAAGATGCCAAAAATGGTAAGACGGGAACTTCAGCCATAGGCTGACGAATGATATTCATGGGGAGAGTCGCTGGACGAAGATAATTCGTGGTCACTGCACGTCTTGAACGATCAACTACAATCTCTCACGCACTTTAGCTGCTCTCAACGGAGTACAGGGTGATATTCTTATTTCCAATTCGGGATATTTCGTCTGTCATATCTGATAAAGACCAAATTACAGAGTAAAGTCCGTGCTATCACAATTCCCGTGATTCCCGTCAGCGTTGATCAACGCCTTTCGTTAACAACGGTTGTCACACCAGGCTGCATATAACGCTCGTCCTACTATCAAATGTTGGTGATTTCAACTTTTGCTACCCTCGTTCTCGGCAATTGCGCACACCTTACTGCCTGTCTCTAGAAATGATAGTCGTCAGTAATACGCTGCAGGTCTTGGTCTACCGTCGTACAGTACATACACACAACGCCTTTCCCCAATCACCCAATGACTCTTTACTTGATATCATAAAAATGATTCGTCATAAATTCAGGGTCAAGGTCGTAATCGAGAGGCACACTGTATTCTCTGGTCTAAGCCATTTCGGCTGACTCTTCTAGCAGCTAACTCCTGACATGCTTGTGTGCCAAGGCAATGAATGAACAAAGTGCACTGTGAAAGGACTTGGCCCCAAGGTATCTTGTGGGATTGCTCGCAGATACCAGCTTTACCCCTGTATAAGAGCACACACAGACAGATTGATGGCTAACAAACCTTAGTACCCCTCCCCCGGACAGAAACTCGCTGGCCAGAACTGCAAATAGATCTTCAGATCCAGCGGAACACGGCAGCCAAAATGAAAGATGCACTAATTCCCGGAGATGCTGCTCCATAAGCCAGACGCACTGAGGGAGAAAAGAAAACTTGGGATCTTCATGATCGATGACGAAAAGACTCAGGGAAACCGTTCCCAATTCGGGGGACTATTTGATGAGTTTATTTTGACATCTTCATTAAGGCCTCAGGTTTTCTTGCAGCCTGGGGACGGAACATGATAGACTTGGCTGTTTTATTGCAACTCTAGGTTTACATAAACACTTATCACCGCTGATCAAGGCAAGCAGTGGTTGGTGATGATGCTTAGATTGATTCGTCAGCCTCGGTGATCGCCCAGCACTTCTGAGGCTGTTGGTAGTTGAGCCACGTTGCTATGCAATTCTTCATGATATTGGACTGCTGCACTCGTTCGCACACAGCCTCTAAATTATGATACGAGTTCCTCTGGCTGGCATCTGAATAGCAAGAGAGAACATTGCTGCTATCAATGGCTGAATTGAAATACGCGCGGAGTCGTTACGTTCACCGGGTTTGTTGGTGCGAGTGTGAGTGATTATCATCACACCAGGAACAGGGTTGTTGAAGAAAAAGCAAGCAAAACAGTTCCACTACCTACCCGAGGACTTCGCATGGAAATCGCCATGGTTGAGTGAGAGATACGGATGAGGATCTAACACCCCTGACATTCACTAGGCCATGAACACAGCATCATACCATCATCGACACGACATGAGTCGGCGTCGAGGTTACTCCTCCGAAGCCTAGTGGCAGAGATGGTGGGTGCAGTCTTGGCCAAATCTGGATGTTGAGACTGTCAAACATTCTTCTTTTGAGCCTTCACATGTGCCTGTGCCTCTGGATTAGAGACGGATAGACATCCCTGAACGCCACGGGCGGGAATGGGTAGCTTGTCGACTGTTAAATGAGACAATTCCATAGGCTCTTTGTTGGGCGAGTGAGCTTGGGGCTGGGGTAGGCTCATGCTCATGCTCATGCTCATGCACAACATGCTCGCTTTTGCGGATCCCAGAAGGTGATAGAAATGGGGACATGGACCCATCCATCCATTCATGTGTATTGGTGGTGTGGGGAATCAAGGCATGTCTTAGTCCAACGTCAATATGATGTCGTCTTTGGTGAGCAATGTTGGAGGGTTAATAAGGACTGATTGATTACACACAGGCTACCGTACCCCAGATCAACTATCGATTTTCCCAAGAGTTTTGGGAATAGTCTTGTGTCTCATGAGGGTTGCGTCGATACGAATCCGGATATCGCCCAAGTCAACTCAGGGTCGTATTGATTATTGTCGACGATACCCGTATTTAGGTCAACATGACCATGGTGAGACATCCGAATGAACAGGGTAAGTTGAGAACCTCGAAGCAAGCCGAAAACACGGACATCTAATATTACAATAGCCTGCCTTATCTGCGGTACACGACTTACATCAGATCAGCCCTAGGTCAAAGTCTGGGTCCAGGGTCCCAGGAGAGCGGAAGCCACTCAGCTCTCATCACAACTTTGCGCCCGTACAAGATAGACTCTATCTTACAATCATCACAGCCTTGACTTCTGACACCGCCTTTCTGGTGAGGACACTAAAACGGAACAACCTAAGCGCTGCGGACGGAATCGACAGAGTCGCAATCACCACGCGAGATCATCAATGCATGTCTCGGAGCCCATGCCCTTAGACTGTGAGTGGATTAGTACACTCCATCTCAAGATCTCAGGAGACTCCGGAAGGGGTTGCAACAAGAATCCGGACATTTTTGTAGAGCAAGGCTAATACACAGAATGAACTCAAAAGGATATCGCCATAGAATGGCACAATTTCATGACAAGGACCAACGCTTTTACCACGTCTCCTCAGCTCTTTTTGACCAGAAACTTTTCACGGCTCGTGGAAGTGCAAAGAGAGCTGAACACCGGAGATTTCTTGAACCCTGTGCCTCCTTTTGCCGGCTGTTTCGTAAGGCTGTCGATCTTTGTTTTGAAAAAAACCTGATATCGAGCAAGCTGATGCTCAAGACTGCAACCCCATACATCTTTCGGGGTTTTGCCCCTTTCCTTCGCTTCGTAAGCGGCAGCCACGGCAGTCCGTGATCTGATTCCAATACCTTTGCCAAGTGTCTCACAATCCTCGCCGCAGAAGCAGCTGCTTTATTAGCAGCCACACAATGATCTTTGTCAAAACCACCAAGCCAGTCATATCATGAGATCTAGACAGTGCGCCGGATTTGGAAGCAAGGCAGGATCAAGACTGTCACCTATCAAGCAGCGGGAGGCTGTAGGAGGTGGTGCTGAGCACAGACTGCACTGTCGAGAGGCTGCGTATGTTGGGAATTTTTTATGCGTGATGGGTGGACTGGACCCTAGGTCGGCTGACAAGCCATGTGATGCTCTTAGCTGCCCCCAAGCTTCCCACCAGTTGGACACCGGAATCTGTTTCTCGCTTCCAGCAGTATTGGTTCCAGGTATGGCCCAGACCGTGAAGCGGCGAGCAAAGTGCAACGCGTACATTTTGATTGAACGCGACGCGCGCGAGGCTCAGCCAGCCTTGCTCTCTTCTGCTCCGAAAGGTGTGTGGGCATTCCCACTATGGTGTGCCAAGTTCACATGCTAACCATTACCAATTGGCTAGGCAGTCACCGGGTCTATTCGGATTCGCCTTCGCGTTCTGAGTGAGACATGACAAGAGAACCGGGCAAAATAATTGAATGCTCGGAGTATGAAGTGGTGTATGAAAGAGACGGACAGCACGGAAGAGATTGCTCGTGTTGACCTCTCTGACATTGCGTGTATCATGTTGCAGCCTATTCAGACAACGGCGGCATTATTGCTGGGGTTTCGTGAAGTCGACTCCCAAGATGTCGTCCATCCATGGCCCGACCTTTGCCGCATCGCCATCGGCCATGCCAGCTTGGGAAAGCTGTGCGCCCCAGCTGGAGACGCTGTAGATGGATGATGATGTGAGTGCTGACAGACCGTCTTCTGAGGTGGGAGATGATGGGCCTTCGGCTGTGAATTTGTCTACGACACCGTGTCTAGCCTCGAAACGAAGCTTGGTCTATGTCCCCGTTAGTTGCTTTGTTATATGCCTCTGCCAAGCGGTGTGTCACTCACATCAAAGTCCAGTTGAGGACGCTCTCGAGGGTCCTCCTCGTACGGGAAAGTTGAGAAGGTGAATTTAGGTGTCTGGCCATAGATCCAGTCCCGCGACTGTAGTTCCTCGTACCCTTTGCTGATGCTATCCATCTCAAGTACCTTGTCACTGATGACCTCCCGGATATCGAAGTTGCCGTACATGCCTGCAAATTGTTCCACAACGGCAGCCTCGAAAGCAGCATTCTCGATGCCGACGTTGCGGACAGGGCTGCGGACACTGTCAACGCCACGAGTCTTGATATACGGCTCAGCTGGCGAACGCAACATGCCTGAGATGTTGGTCAGGTTTGGGCTGCGCAGAAGACATGTTCCGTGGTGAAGAGACCGAAGACGAGTGAGTTTATACGCGGACCCTGAGATTTTGTAGGTGCCTATTGGGTCATCAGGGATATCTATAACGATGTCGTGTCGCTCATTGACACGCGTATTTGGCTTCCCAAGAGAGGAGAGAGCCCTTACGACCATCTCGGCGTGCTTGTTCCGGTCGAACACTGCAGGAGGGCAAATGACGCTAAAGTTGACATTTCCTTCATCGTGAAAAACAGCGCCTCCCCCTGAACGACGACGGACAAGCTGCACTGGCCCACCAGTCCAACCTACGCTTGCAGGATCATTACGGAACTGGGCCAGTCTTCGAAGATTGACTTCCATCCATGGATTCTGGTTTCGACCAAAGACGATACAGGGATCGTTGGTGTAGAGGAAGAGTATTGTTGACTCTGGGGGCGTCTTCTGGAGAAGATGGTGCTCAACAGAGAGGTTCAGGAAGGGATCACGAGAAGTTGAAGTGTATACTTGGATCTTATTGGATGGATGAGAAGCTGCATCGGTGAATTGGCGTTTTGATATGGCTGATAATGAGGGGAAATGTCGTGATATGCTTCGAGGCGTTGAGCCCAAAAACGAGCGATTGGGCCGTATCATGACGACAAGAGTCAATCTCGGAATAGAATTTAAGGATTAATAAGATAAGAGTCACAGATCGACAATGCAATTGGACCGGAAATACGGTATTATCCAAAGCAATGGATGAGGATCGTCGTTGAAGCTGTTGTATCCAATGAGCAAAAGAGTTGAGGAAACAAACGTTTGGTTGTTGTCAGCCTCGGAGACGGAAAACCCCAATTGAAGCTGACCCCGCCGCGGACCGGAAATAGGGCGCTGAAAGCCCTGTAAACTTTGACGGATAGGGGCAGTTTCAGTTCCGCAACGGACGGTAGCGGGTGCGGGTTCGGGAAACATCCAAACCAGTGAGAGCGCTGTGCCTTGCAGAAAAAGGAAAGTACCGAGTGAGTAAAAGCAATTGATTGATAATCTGGATCGAGATTTGTTTTGACATGACGTTTTGTATCCGTTGAGATGGAGAATGCTCACTTGAGGTACTGGGCTCTGGGGTATCTGGCTGGCTTTAGTGGTATGCCCCTGAAGCTACAGCGAGCTATTGGCTCTGACTTTACAGCGGAAGAGCGATTATCCAGACTTTATGGAATCAGACCAGACCAGATGCATGGATGAACATCAATCAATTGAGTCACAGCAACAGCGGCCCGATGTCGCTTAATGACAGGTATATAATATGGTCCTTCCAAGTTATATGATAGCTCATGTTTTTTATCTGATAACTTGGCGACTGTTCTACAAGAGTTGATTCCTTCCGAAGTCATCGACTGAGGCTGTCTTGACTGGCCAATCAGATCGCTCACAAAACATCTACCGTGTTGCCCCTCCCCCGCGCTTTCCAAACGCACAAAAATTTGGACCGAAATCGGCAGGAACGAAGGCCCAGAACAGCCTCATCATTTCCATTCTCCAACGGCCGCCATCTTTTCTTCTTCTTTTGTCAAAGACAAACAAACTCATCAACCATTGGAACACTCTATCTCTCCCCATTTCATCATCATCAACACAATCATCAACGCATTACATTCATCAACACATCACTTTCATCATCATGTCCAGCATTGGGCAAATCTTCCGCGTGACGACGTGAGTTCTTCTTCCCGCTCTACCCCACCATCAACATACAGCCCAGCTAACAAGCATCTCTTTGTCTTGCAGTGCTGGCGAGTCACATGGAAGAGCTATCTCTTGTATCATCGATGGCTGCCCTCCCGGCTTGGACCTCACAGAGGCTGATATCCAGCCTCAGCTGAACCGTCGTCGACCAGGTCAATCGGCCATCACCACGCCTCGTAACGAGAAGGACCGTGTCACCATTAACTCTGGCACCGAGAATGGCGTCACTCTCGGAACACCGATTCTATTGACCGTCCCCAATGAGGATCAGCGACCAAGGGACTACGGTGATAAGACCATCGACATGTACCCCCGTCCCAGCCACGCAGACTGGACTTACCTCGAAAAGTACGGAGTTAAGGCCTCGTCAGGTGGTGGTCGCAGCTCTGCACGCGAGACTATTGCTCGAGTGGCCGCTGGTGCTGTAGCCGAGAAGTGGCTAAAGCAGGCTTACAACATTGAGATTGTTGCCTTTGTCAGCTCTGTCGGAACCATCAAGCTTTTTGCTGATACAGATGCCATGAGCACCGATCCTGCTTTCCTCAGTCTCTGCGAGACTCTCACCCGCGAACAAGTTGACGAAAATCTTCCTGTCCGATGTCCTGATGACGCCATTGGCCGAGCCATGGAGGCTCGCATTGCAGAGCTGCGTGACGAGCACGATAGCACTGGCGGAACAGTCACCTGCATTATCCGCAATGTGCCCTCTGGTCTTGGCGAGCCCTGCTTCGACAAGCTCCAGGCTAGTCTTGCCCACGGTGTGATGTCTATTCCCGCTGTCAAGGGTTTCGAGTACGGTTCCGGTTTCCATGGTGCTGAGATGACTGGCAGCAAGCATAATGATCCTTTCGTGCCAGCACCTGCCCTCGACGCCGCCACCCAGAGGACAGGCATTCCTCGCTCAAGACTCCAAACGAAGACGAATCATTCCGGCGGTATCCAGGGTGGTATCAGCAATGGCATGCCCATCTTCTTCCGAGTCGCTTTCAAGCCTCCTGCCACCATCAGCCAGGACCAGATCACAGCACTCTATGACGGCTCAGGCGAGGGTGTTCTCGCTGCTAAGGGAAGACACGACCCCTGCGTTGTGCCTCGTGCTGTCCCTATCGTCGAGGGAATGGCGGCGATCATGGTGGCTGATGCTCTCATGCAACAGAATGCGAGAAAGATGTCTACAATCAAACCATAGAATGGTAGGAATGGCAAGGACAAGGGTAATGGCGAGGGCCCTAGCAAAGACAATGGCGAGGACCTTGACAAGGAAAACGAGAGGATCGCAGTGCATTAGATACCAAAACGGAGAGTATGAGATGGGGCTTTTATTGACATGAGGGATGACGACTTTAGACTATTCTTAACGTATCTTTAGCTTTTCAATGCAAAGACTCGAGTAATGTTACAATAATGCTCGATATTTGTGAATATTCTGACAAGTTGTGGCTTCTATGACCTAAGCAGAGGGAGGCAAGAAAACCTAAGACCTTTATCCTAAGTGTTGAAAAGGCTTAGGCAATTTAGTCTAAATTTAGGGGAGTCTTTATTGCTGAGTTTATTTTGGCAACCTCTTCTAGAATCCTACATTTTCTTGCTCCCTGAGGCCAAGCCTCGGTTTTTGATATCAAACCTTGTGCAAATGTTCTTCCGAGATGCAATGTCTATAATATTCCCGACAATTACATGTTCTTCGCAGTCTTGGGTGAATTCAGAGACAGACCAATAGAAGACAGCTGGGGGTATTCCCTTTTCCTTTAAAAAAGTGCCACATCATCATAGAACACATGCGAGATATAGTAGTGATGATTCTTTTCGTATTTATTCTTATCCCCCTCGTATATGAACAAGCCAATGCCTCGTAACCCTTCCAATTCGATAATATCCCAACGCCGTAATGCATCAACTCCCCTGAACAAACAAACCACGTCTATGTTTGGGGGGGTCCAGGGGTGTGGGTATCATGGCCTTTTCTGAGACACAAACAAAAAACAATAAACTCCCAAAGGAAGAAAAAGATCCCTGATCCAATCACACCTTCTATCCATCTTATCTTATAGTTACTTTTTAATTCTTGCTTCTTCTTTTCTTTTTACTCCTCTCCTGATTGAGTCGCAGCTGTTTCGCTCTCCGTCTCGGCTGTGGGCTTGCTTCGAGCTGAGTCTCCATCTCGAGCCATAATCATATCCTTTTCAGCCTGAATAGCCTTTTCTCTTCGCTGTTCAACGTCTTCTCGGCGAATGACTTTTCGTAGACCCTCACTTGCTTGGAGAAGACCGTCGATGCTGATGGCGTGCTCTGTCATCTGATGGCTGATATATGTGTATATTCCGGCGGGCGTGTTGCATTGTAGCAGGTTTCCCTCGTTGAGCTTAAGAAGGGCGAGTGCGACTTGGAAGAGAAATGTGCTGCCGTCGTTGGTGCAGAGGACCACGTCCCAGACGCGGAAGAGAGCCTCGGCGCTGAGACAGTCGGTGAAGACTGAGAGGAACCACTGGAATGTCAAGGCCTCGAGCTCAATTGATAGCGAGTCAAGGTGTGCTGAGAGCTTGGGGAGGATTGCTGAGACATACTGTCGTAGAACCTGTTGATCTGCGCGGGAGGCCATGAGTGAGTGGTCGTAGTAGCCGTGGGGGAGGATGTTCTCGATGATTGAAGTAAGAATCCAAAATGCATCCTCAGCAGAGGGCATCATGAGCAACAGGTTTGCAGCAATCAAATTCATTCCCTGGCAGTACCCCACGTCCTTGTTGCGCCTGGAGTACGCCAATAAAACCTCGTTCAGCTTCTTGACACCAGGTCCCTTACGGAAGAAGATGTTGTCCGTCAAGGTCCTGTTGATGTCCATCTGAATCTGACTAACAACAACAGCATCATCGTCCTCGCCATTCTGAGCGACCAAGTCTTCATAATAGCCGGGGACACGAAGGGCTGCAGCGCCTGAACACTCTGACCACACCTTGGCGCGATAAGTGACAGGAATACCGCCCAAAACCAGGGTTTTGAATTCGTTCCATTTAGCTCGGCCAACCTTTCCTTTGACGCCGAGGCCTGAAACCCCAATCATCTCACCATCGGCAACGCGGGTTTCAGGAAGGATCATGGCAGGTTGTTCGTAGCGAGCATCAGCAGCTGATTTGGCGGCAGCAATAGCGGCGTCGCCCTCTCGCTTGCGTTCGGCGCGCACCTTTCGAAGGAAATCGTTCCATCGAACTGTCTTTTCACGCTGAAGAGCATCGTGGACATCGCTGAGTTGCTGCAGGAGTAGCTTGACAGGTTCGGTATCGTCCTTGGTGAGTGAGATGGATGATTCAGACCGAGAGGGCCGTGAGGTCTCACTGTCTACTGCAGTAGTAGTGCTAGCTGATGGAATAAGACCAGAGTTGGTTGAAACAATTACTGGCTTGACAGGTTCGGTGGGGTATAGCTCTGGCTCAGGTGTTTGAGCCCCCTCCAAAACCTCGATCGAAGGTATCGCGATACTTGGCGTGTGGCTGAGAAGTTCCGTAGGAAACGTTGCGATCTTGAGGTAATCGGTCCATCTCTTAGCTTTGCCCTCTTCCGCGTTACGTTCCTCCATACTGTTCAGACTCTCAGGACGGCCCTCGCTCGACACACTTCCCTTGGGGCTGGGTAGGTCCTCTAATGCGTTAGGTGAAATACCACCTCGACCGTTTGCCAGCATCTCTGTTCGACTGCCTTTACGAATATGCCGAGCCACCTGCGCCGCCTCGCGTTGTCGTTTCTTGCGTCGCTGATCGTATATGAATCCAAACCGGTCTGTCAGATATTCGCTGTTCGGAAAGTTGTTATAAATATGTGTTAATGTCGGTGGCTGTGACTCTGGTGATCGAATGGCATCCATCTCCACAGGCCCATAGCTCTCTTGTCGCGATGATAAGTTATCCGGAGGGCTGCCTCGCATACTGTCCCAAGCCTCTTGCCCCTGTGATCGGCCTGATCCCTGAGCAGATGGTCTCGGTGTCGCTTTACGCATCGCCATCAAAGCCTTGGGACCGCCAGCGATCGACACTGCTCGAGACTGACCCGCGCGGCTGCTTGTAGTCGAGACAGCTCGGAGAGAGCCACCCTTGTTGGAGGTAGTGCTCGTGGCACGGCCTCGAGACTCAGCTTCGCGTGTACTTATAGCTCCGCCCGCCACCAAACGAAGGGCCATGCTTGCGAGCGACGACGATGCTTTGCGCTCACCAGTTGCGCCCGATTGAATGCTTGACGCACGGCTTGGGCTTCGAGTTGATTGCGCGTCTGGTGGACTGAAGAGATCCTCCTGCAACGTTGGTCGTCGGTCCATACTAGAGTGCGATCGGATCACAGTTGTAGGGTTTACTCCTTCGCCGTTCATACTGTTGGTACGACTACCTCGCTTTGCGGTTCCAGAGCCCCAGAGATAATCCTTCCACCCCTTTAACGTGCCCTTACCGCTGCCGTTCTCACTAGGGTTGCTGAAAGACTGGCTGCTTGCACGGATGGTAGAGCTCTTAGCGACTGTCTCGCCGTACGCAGTAGCCACTACGGTGTCTTGCATCGCATCACTCATGAGGTCGCTTAATCCAGTATCCTCTCTCCGGAGTCCCTTGTTGGCCGCGCGTAGCTCAGCCTCAACAGTCCGTAGGCGAGTTTCAAGATCCAGGTTAGAGAGGCCGCATTCTCGAATGATCTTGCGCAAGGCCCGTTCTCGTTCATCAGCGCGGCGGCGCATATTAGCGATCTGGGCATCTCGTTGTGCGAGGTCTTCGGCTATTTGTCTGATCAGTCCAATGGCGCCGTGCCGCGATATCAAGCGTTGGAGATGCTCGTCATCGGCGTTATGTAACGAGCCCGGAACCTTGCGCACCGGATGATCCTCTTCGAACAAGGCACTTCGCGCATCTGAGCCTCCAGTCAGATCAACTATCGATTTGCGCCCAACGTCTGGGGCCGCAGCCGGAAGAACGGCGGGTGTGTCGTCGGGAGCATTGTCTTGTCGGCTGAGGGGATCATTGCCTGGACTTTCAGGTGAGAAGCTAGGAAAGCTCGTGAGACTCTTGTCGCTGGCAGCTATACTACTCGCAGAGCTAACAGGCTGGCTGGGACGTTTCCGACCGCGAGGGCCTCTGACAGTTGCGCTTCGGTTGCTTCTGGAGCTTCGGTTCGAGGTGTGGGATACGTGAGAGGCGTGTGACGCATATGAGGCGCTGCTGTGCTGGGAGACGGACCTCTGGAGTGACGACATAGGGTCGGCCGCTTCCATGGCCGTCGCCATAGCTGAAGAGATCGAATCGTATTGGGGGGTTATGCTTGTCTAGCGGACAAGACAGGTAAAATGCTGGGAGAGAAAAGATGAAGAGGAGGAGAGCGAGAGAAAGAGAGAGCAATCGATCAATCAATCAATCAATAATGAAGGGTGTGGGTTGCACAGACGAGGGAGGGTGTGCGATAGAAAAGGCAACCGAGGGGTTTGTACTGGGTACATGTGCTTTTGCATGGGCATGAATAGAAGCTGTCGATATGATATTAGGTAAGATATGACAAGATTCATAGAATTGCGATGAAGAAGCTGGAAGCAGCTTTGGATAGGAGAAGCATTCAAAGCAAACTATTAAAAATATTCTGTTGTCTTTGCAACCATTGAGTAATGTCTTAAATTTAACCCCCCTATGAAAAAAGAGTCAGAGCAACCAAACTACGCCTCTTACAAAGTATCTGTACTTGTAACCCCAGCAGTTAGGTTAATTCCAGGTGTGTCGTCTGGGCTTGTTGCTCCTCCGCCAAACTGATTGGCTTTCCAGGGCATCATCTATCATTTTTAGGGAGCCCAAGTCGCCCTACCGCACCAACCCGCCCTGAATTTCTAGCAGGCATTGATTGATACCGAACCGAGCAGAGGGGATAAACCCAAACGTCAAAGATGAATAGACATTGATAGACAAATGATTTCCCTAATTCACGATCACGCCAAGATAGCTCCTTTGTTTTTAACAAATACACTATTTCCCTATCAACCTCTCATATCGAAAGGGTACCTGACGCCCGTCTCCACGGTTGGGTTTTTCCTTTCCCTTTTCTTCAAGCCCAAGGGGCACCACCACCACCACCACCACCATAAAAAAAAGCTTGTTATTTTAAACCGCCAGCCCCAAAAGCTAAGCTCAGACATGATCACTTACAAGCTCGTGCGCAGTTGAGATAGATTTCATCTCCAGGGCCATCCCCAGCTAGACTACGCCTGGCCAACAGCCCGAAGATTCCCACACCCTGGACAATTCCAGAACATTTCGCATCCCAGCCCCATGTCTGACTCGTCAGTAAAACAACATGTGGCTTGTTTCTTGTTCTGAAAGGAAAGAAACGTGTTTGTTGTGTCCTGTATCACGCGACCATTGTCCAGCTCTGAGAGCTTGATGAGCAACCTTGATAGCTTTAACTAAGGACTCAAAATGGAGTGCGTATCTCTGACGTCGATGAGGCTGCCAATGATCAGCGTGACTTCATTCTGCATCCAATTAATATTCTGATACAAGGTACCCTTGAAGATTGCCGTTTTGTACCTGATACTTTACCGAGTGGACGCGTTTTGGGGCCTTGGGCTACAGCATCATCCGCATGACAGACCAGGCTAAAACCTCCCTTGTCAATGCGTCTCGTAATTAATTGCTTGACACTTGACTTCTGTTGCAATGCTTCATCTTCAGTTCAGCTTCAATATCCATGACTCTCATACCATGCATGTATGTAGTATTCATACAGCTCATGTCCCCATAAGCTACCTTATGTAAGATAATTACTCGTAATAGTTAAAAACCCATGAACTCCTACCAATGCCAAAATCCAGCCTGGCAATGCCATCTTCATTCATAATCCGTTTTCCTACCTTTAAGGGCCATTCCCTAGCCTGCCTCTCGCTCCCTTGATCTGAGAAAAAAAGAAATCAAAACCAATCAAAACATTCCACAAACGCCTCATTCAAATATGCACAGCTCAAAAACCCCCTTCTCGCCTCTTGAATTATACACTTTTGTAATGCCACTTAGGCAAAGCTGTCCTCTGCATTCCAACGGCTGCTTCGCATCGTCCCCATTGTCTCATTTTCAGCTGTTACATCTTTGCAAGGTGAAGAGTTTTCACCCACGAGTGTCTCATCTGGCAACAGGCCCTCAGCAACCAGTGTCTGAAACACGGCGTCTTTTGCTAGGACCGTCTCTCGGTCGATGCCGAGCCCATCCAATTTTCGTAATCTCTTGCAACTTGCCACAAACACAATTTGGTGTAGTCGTCGCCGTAACTTGGTCATCTCATCTAGTCGACTGGAGAACAGCTGGTCTCGCTCGACATCTGTGTCAGGCAGCATAAACGGGTCAACGTAGCCCTCACGATCCGCAGGAACCAACATCTGCGTTGGCGCGTAGAAACCAATCGTGATAGGATTGTCCCTCAGATCAAGCTGAGTAAGGTGTGGAAACTCAATAAGCAACTCGGTCACCATGGTAGAATCAGCTAGTCGGTTGCCTGCCACCAGGAGCTTCTTGAGTCGTGGAATGAACCGGAGCGGTTCCAAATCTCGGATCGCGTTGAAGTTAATGTTCAACGTTCGGAGGTTAGGCATTAGCTGACCAAGGTTGTCCGGCAACGCCTGAATTCCACAGTTGGCGAGCTCAAGGAGTTGCAAGTTGAGAAAGTCCACTGTGGGCTCAAAGGTACCCAGGTAGTTGCCAGAAAGGAAAAGCTTGCGGACTTCACAAGCTGAAGAAAGGAAACCAAGGTCGAGTGCCTTATCTGCCCGCTGCTCCCTGAGACTCAGGCTATCAAGCTTTCGAGCTCGGCTGAAGCCACTCAACTCAGTAATGCGATTGCGGTCAGCATGTACTGAGTGTAAGTTGGGCAAATTGCCGACGTCCAAACAGGTAAGTTGGTTATCGCTCAGTTCCAACTGGCGAAGTGTTTTGATACACGATGGCGCCACAAAGCTTGTGAGCTTGTTCTTGGACAGCCTCAACCGTGACAGAGCGGGAGCCAACTCAAGGTTCCGGACCGAGGAAACTCTGTTGCCTCCCAAATCGAGTTCAGTGAGGCGCTCCATCTTAACTCTTGCAAAATCGACTTCCTCGATCAAGTTGTCTCGGGCTCGAAGAGACAGCAGTCCATCATGGGTATCGAGGCCATCAAGGCTCGTCAGTTGGTTGTTGTCGGCCCTGATGCTTCGCAAATGTACCAAACCCTTGAGAGCAGAAAGGCTCTTGACTTCGTTACCAGAGATATCCACGTACTGAAGGTTCATCAAGTGATCCCAAGATGTCAACTCGGTCAACATATTCTGCGATACCTTGAGCTGCCGAACACTAGGTGGCACGCCGTCCAAGTGTCCCAATGCATTCTTGGAAGCGTCTAGTGTCACCAGCTTGCCGCAGAACTGGTCCAGCATGTGCAGACTTCCCAGTCGCTTCTCATGAAGATCTAGTTCTGTGATGTCTTCCCAGTAAGGCTCATACGGCTCAACCTCACTAAGCTTGTCCACAAGTTCCCGTATCGTCATGGACATGACCTTCTTAGAACCATCTCCAGTGGCTGCGTGCCGTCGACCCATAACATAACTGACCTCAAAGCCGAACGACTGATCCGTATTATTGATAGTAAATTCAGACAAAGGGCTGAGGGAAAGCTTTCCGACGTTCTGGCCAATCATGACACTGTCGTCTGTAGGAGTCGGGTAGAAGTTGTTGCTTGGTGTTGGGTTTACGACGAAGCTGAGACTGGTGCGGCGGCCGTCAGGTGTTTTGTGACTGACGACGCTTGTGTCCCCAATGATGCTGACTTGGCGCTGGTCATCAATAGGAAGCTCGATTGTGCTATCCTCGTCTTGCTCGTCAATTCGCGAAACAGGTCGAGGAACAAATGCTGGGCCATTTCGTGACGGGATACGGTTACTCCAGCCCTGTCCATTACCGCTGTTCTTCAATGCTGACTTTCCAATACTGGCATGGCCTGGCGACTTCCTAGGTGATGAACTGTTGAAATGGCCATTGGGAAGCTCAGGATCATCTTCAAAGTTGTCCAGATCCTCTGCCACCACCACATCTTGTATGATGGATGCAACAGGTGAAGAGAACGTGATGGTGAGGTTACGCTTCTTGGTGGTGGTCGAGGGAGTACTGTTAGCCTTCTCATCGTGGAGGCTGCTCTCATCTTGGCGAGATTCTTCAAGATATAGCTCGGAATCTTCCATTACCCGAGCATCTAACTTGTCGAACTCTTCTCCGACAAGGCTATTCATCTCCGGGCTCAGTTGCCCATCAGGTGACAATGTTGTAAAGCCTCTAGCAGATTGGAACTTTGCAAACTTGGATGGGCTGGTGGGCGACCTTGCCTGGCTTGGACTGCCGGCCGCGTTGCTCTTCTTGGCGGTGGTGAGATGGAGGTTCTGCATCTCTCTCGTCAAATCCACAGATAAGTCTGGGATGCTGGCGAAAGGATCATCCTCACTGTCTGATGGAAGAATATTCATGGGCCGCCGCGTGGGTGTCTCCTTCTTTTTGATCCAGATATTGTTTTGCTTATCCAGGTACATACTGCCCACTCGGTCCGGGATAAGATGTGACACACTTTCAGGCATGATAGTTCTTCGGGTCTCAGAACCATGCGAGGACGTTGTAGGATACGTTCTGTTTGTCGAAACCCCCGATGACTGCGAGTGATAGTCGCGTGGGGGGCTCGATGGTAGCGCATCATGAGCAGGGCCAGCTGACAATCGAATATTAGGTGGATCGCTGATGACTTCGTCTTCAGTGTTGTATGACAGCTCTGATCGCTGGCGAGGCGCCTTCTCAATTTCCCGCTCAATTTCTTGATCGGCAAGAATTGCTTCCTTGACTAGGCCCATGGATCGCATAGACAAGGTAATGATGTCTCCCATGTCGCTGAACTCCTGGTACTTCCTCAAACGCTTGATCAGCTCTGGATCCTCCTGATGCTTGGGCGGCCTGGGCATCGGGTTTCCTTCACGGCTTGGAGGACGAGACAAGGGCTCATTCGTTGACTCCTGATAAGAGTCATCGGGGTCATCCCCTTCGGGTGTGCCATGCTCGGCCTCCGATTCTTCCACACTTGAGAGACCTGGTGGTCTCACTTGATTGCGGATCATGGCCATGATTTGTGCAGCTTGGTCGACAAAGTCCTGAGTCCTAATAGACGGCTTACGGTCAACCTCACTATGGCCATCCGTAGAGTAACCCAAAGTCTCCTCCTGCAATGCCCGGACAAGAGTCTTCTTCGGCTTTTCGTTGGTTACATCGTCCTCCGAGTGCATCGTCTCGTTCAACTCACTACGCTGTGACGAGCCACGGCTTGGCGTAGGACTACGTGGGCGGAGAATGTTTCTCATTGCAAGCACGTTGGGGTTCGCAAGTTGGAACTCACTAGGTCGTGCATCCTTGCGTTTCCTTCCCATAATCGACTGTATGTCACGGCTGGCGGACTCTACTCCTTCTAATCGATCCTCTCGGCCAAAGGCAATGTCGGAACGATGCAGCGTGCGGCGACGTTTTGGCGTTGGATCCTTGGACGGAGACGTTCGAGGTCTCTTACCCTCTGATCCGCTATCGCGTTTAGGGGTATTGACATTGCCTGGAGCACCCTTTGCTGGACTCAAAGATTTACTGTGGATGTGACTAGAACCCGAGATTGTCCTGTGGTGCTTGCTACCAGATGATGATGTGGACTTGCCCCGGCGTCTGTGTACGAGTAGCTGGGCGTCATGACTGGGAGATGCTACCTGTTCCGGATGCTGAAGAACGGACTCAACCGGTGGGATATCTGGTGATTGAGGGGCATTATTTTCCTTGTCGGAATAGACTGCATCTCCTTGAGAGACATAGGAAACTTCCTCACTAAACTCATATCCTTCAAGATCTCCAAGGCCAAACCGACTGAAAGATCTCCCGCTGGTAGGTCTGTGACTCGTTGTCGGCAAAGCAGGGCTAGACATGGAGTCTCCGTATTCGTGAGCGGGCATATCAGACAGATCGTGGGGAGCTTGAGTTCCTGAGGATTGCCGGGAAGGGGTACCCGACATGCCTTCTTCGAATTGACTGATGCGCCGGAGCAGTGTTTGGTTGGTAAATGTATCATAAGGGCCAAAAAGCTTGAGAGGACTTCCAGCAGATGGCGCACTTCTGCCCTGATTAATCTGCTTCTTGTCTGGACTGGGGAAGGGGGCTCGCGGCAAGGACGGGCTGATGTTAAAGTAGTCGTTTTGATATGGGTTGGTAACTTCCGTTCGTACGGAAGGAAACTGTTTGGGAGTGCTGGCCTGCAGGGACTCCTCTGGAAGCATTCCACTTGTGTCGACACCCAAGCCAGGGCTGAGATCCCGATAGCGGAATGAACCATCTCCCGACCGACCCCCTCGTTGGAGGTTCAAGAATCCACCTTTTGTTGCATATTCTTCAGTATCCTCGGGAGTAGCAGAAGCTTCCGGATTAGGCTCATCAAAGCCCGTCTTGGGGTCAACTGCAGGATCGAGAAGCATCTGATTAATGCGCAAGGCTTCGAGCTTCTGTTTCAATCTGTCTGCTGGCAGCTCAATGGGCGCAAAGTCCATCTTGCCGTCCTTGTCGCTCTGCTTGCCGATAAGAATGGGACTGAAATCTTCATTGCGAATCACGCTTTGGCCGCTAATCTTTCGAACGCTACCGTTCGTCTCAGAAGGAGCGCTTAAACAGCTTTCATCGCGATAAGACTCGTCTCGGTGTCTTGAGGGGGTTTCATCTCGGGAGCTAGGTATACTGGACACCATGGAATCTTCCACGTTGAGCTTGTATTTTATCTCTCTTTGTGCCCGACGGGGGCTGGGGCTCGGTGTAACATCGTTTGGATACAATGGCTCTTGGTCCTCAAGTTCATCAAGTTCGTCGAGTTGACTCAGATCGGGTTCGAGGTCGTTGCTGGCAACGCGCTGGGGATATGATGGTGGACTAGACGGCATCATAGAAGATTCCAGGCGTCCCTCTTCGTCCGTGACGTCGCCTGAAGCGTCGGGCGGTCTGAACATGTCTTGTAATCCGGTCGCAGCTGAGCAAAACAGGTCGCGCTGTTCGCCATACTGAACGTCGCCGTACACCAGTCGTCTCTTCCACTCTGGTGTATCCTGTTGCCTTCCAGGTGACGATTTGTGTTGAATAGTGTTATGGACAACAGAAGCGGTCGTGGAGGCAGAGACGGATCTACTGGCAAACCTTCCGGGTGGGAATTTGGAGCCTTGTGATGAGGGTCTAACGATGCGCTGGCTCGAAATGTTGATATCATTCGCGGTGCGCTCGCTAAGTATGTTGAAGCTCGAGTCGCGAGCAGCTGACGATAATTGGGGTCGTGAGCCCAACGTTCTACGCGGTATCCTACTCGGCGTCTCTCTTGGTTTTGTCTTGGGTTCTTCGGTATTTTTCAGAGGGGGAAGTTGAACAGCGGAGGAATCAGATCTGGGCTGAGAAACCCAATCCTCGGACAATGAGTCCAACCAAGCGTGCTCCATGGTGTCACCCTGGAAGCGCAAATCAAGGTGTAAAAATGTCAATGCGAAGCCATGAACTAAACAAAAATCGTAGGCGGCGGTTGGTGGGGTCGCGAGGTGATGTGTTTATGCTGCAATGGAGTGTATAAGGAACTCCAAGACAGAGTCGGAGAGGAGAGGAATGAGAATGCTGAGGTGAAGATGTATTAAATCACAGGCGAGAAGTAGGGCTGTTGAACTAAGACATGGGGTCTTGACAAAATATTTAAACAAACAAGCACATGCGAAATACAGATCGAGAGACGACGTTGTTTGCGCGTATCCTTGAGCTTTGGACTTTGGAGAATCGAGATAAACAAGACCAGGGTCCTTGATACGGTTAGAGGCGTTGCTCTGTCAACGGTGGGACCCTGCCAGGGTGGTTGCGCTAGTATCATGAATGATCTTGGCAGGCAGAGGTAAGAAAACTGAAGACCTTTATCCTAAGTGATGAAAAAAAAAGGCTTAGGCAACGTAGTCTAAGTTGAGGAAAGTCTTTGCTGAGTTTATTTTAGCATCCTCTTCTAAAGTCCCATACCTAAGTTGTAACGAAAAGCCTGATTTGGCGCAATCACAGGTCTTCAGGAAGCCTTTTGTCACCTTCATCAATAGATTTCAATCAGGAAGTAAAAGATGAATGCAAACATATTCTCTATTGTTCCCTATTCGATTCCACTCATGAATAAGAAGAATATGCACTGTGAATGGACTTTCCTCGCTCTGTGTCACAGTCATGACGCACAATAAAGCACTTTACGCGATACCACGTGACTCGACGCGGGGCGCGTCTCCCCTGGTGATAGACCGTGCATTCATTTCTTTACACAGGGATCGTGAATCAATAGAACGACTAATCACCCAAACAGTCGGTCAACGCTATATATGCTTTTCAAGACAACGATTTTCCGACTGGAGGGCGCAAGCCTCCAATACTATCAAAATGGCCGCCCAAACCGCTGATCCTCTAGCGGACGAGCTAGCTCTGGGATGGGGTGAAGACACGATTTACTGCGAAGCGACTTGCGACCCCGAAGATGTCTTGTACGAAGGCTCAGACGACGAAAACTACGATAACCCTATGTCACGAAAGCTACGCATCGAAGCAGCAGGTCAACGATTTCTCGACGGAAAAGCTCCAGTCCTCTTGACCGCATTGCTCAGAGGCCCCTTTGATGCGAAGTCCTCTAACTGGGTTAACCCTTGGCGTTCAAAGCACCGAACGGCCGGAAATACTAGAATAATAAGGACGTCGCCTGGGAAATTGAAGAGGTCCGCCAATGTTCGACGCAACGTATCTATACCAGAGACAGTTCAGCCGGCTAGTGATAGTCTGGAATGTCACCTCCCGAGCCCCGAAAGCCTTGACCAAACTTCCGAGACCGAAGCACACCCTTATTTGGAAGAAGATGAGCTCGCCAAGGTCCGAGAATGGAGAGATGCCGTGGACGCTGAGAAGAAACCGAAGGACGAATTTTGGGCATCGACACCACAAGGGTCATTGTCTGAGAGAAAGCGAAAGGCCAAGGGATCTTCATGGTTGAAGCATTTGGCGAACAAACGACAACGAACAGATGTCATAGAAACAGGATCCATTGATACTCCAGTCCCATCCAGAAACCAACCCTCGCTCTCAGCTACGAAGACGTTCAACACATCATTTTCAAGTGTCCCCGACCGCTTACCATCTTCCGCCATTGCGACAAAGAGATTCTTCTCACCGCCGCAACATGAGCAACCGACTTCAGAGGACGAACTATCCCGCGATAAGGTTACGTTGGATCGAGCCTCTGCGCCTTCGTCGTCGCCTTTATCATCTCTACAGTACACTCCAGTCCTAGAGCCGCATGCGAATATCTCCTCACGAGACAGTACCGACCGCCAAACATCAAGCAAAGTCTCAGTTCCCGCTTTTGAGACCCAAGAAGATGCTAGTTTCTGTTTTAAAATGCGTCCAAAGCTCGGTCAAGCTGTCGAGACTGCGTCAGACCAAGATATCTCCAGGGATGAGGACACTTGGTCTGGCCTGTCATCGCCTAACGATGCTATGGCTAGCACAATATCCGATCTACAAGACAGTACACCAGTAGAGGAAGGGGACTCAGAATCAGCGATGGAAATTGATCAAGTTGTTATTGCTGTGACAAGTCCTCTGTCATCTATCTCAAGCAAGGAGTTTCATGGATTCGATATTTCTGAGGAACCCCACAGCCGGCCGGATAGCGCCAGTGCTTCTTCGATGATTGACACCACGCCATCCGATTCGGACCTCATAAGTTGTCCTAGTCAAATGTCAGTGGAAGACGCAGTGCTCGTTTCTGAAGAAATGTCCAGCGAATGTCAATCAGCCACAGGGTCAGAAGATGAGAACATTGGTGGGACAGCCGATGTCACCAGCAGTCTGGCTGTAACTGAAAACCACGAGAGCAGTGTCACTGCCTCTGTGGATGAATCTAGCGAAGAAAAGGAAGAGGAAGAGGAAAAGGTTGGCAAAACGAAAGCCACTGAAGTTGTATCCCCAACAACACTCAATAATAGGACGCCACAAACCTTGGCAGGACGTCGCGAGGCTGAGACGACGCCATCAAAACCCACAACACCTTCTCATGCTGAGTATCTTCTCAGAACTTCAATCAAGAAGAGATTCATTCCTCAGAGCTCTTGGGAAAAGTTAGCAAAATTGACTGGAAGTCCTGCCCATCAAAGCTTATCCCAAAGAAGAGCATCTTGCCCATCGAAGCTGGCCTCCAACTCTCCCAGTGGTCCGGTTCAATCAACTCCCATGAAGACGACTCTACGTCGAGCTTTGAGTCTTCCTCAGCCTTCGTTACAGAACCTAAGACCAACTGTCATCGATAGTCCAGCCAAGGGGCAACAGCAGAAGCAAGAACAGCGCCAGCCCAATTCACCAAAGGACGCACGTATTCCCTTCTCACAGCAGACCCCATGGGTCGATAACAAGCTTTCTCAGTACGCTACACTGAGCCTAGGCCAGATATCTACAGACAGCCCTATGTCAGAGTCCAAGGAAACCGGCACTATCGTGGCTGAATCCAGCCCTATGGGGCAAACACCTTGGACAAATGAGATGGCCGAACAGCCGACAATGCCCATGGCCCTGACGCCTGTTGTCGAAGCAGAGGATCGCACGGCAGCCGAAGAGCCAAACACGCCAGCTGTTGTATCTCAAGTTGATACGCCACTACAGGATGCCTCTGCGGCAGCCACAACGGTCATAGAATCAACACCTGAGCCCCAATTCTCAGTCAAATCATTTGCATCCTTCAGATCAACCTCTCCAGGGTATAGTTCTCGTAGGAGCAAGCGCGCTGCTTGGAGGGGATCGGGATCTCGTATGCCAAGCACGCAAGGTATTCTGGCTTCCGCAACGAAGAATCCTTGGGTGGTCAGGAGCTCTGAACGTCGAGTCTCCTTTGCACCGCTACCCCATGAGACCAAGGGATATTCGACTAGCCCAACAACACCCTGCCCATCTACGTCTAAGGGACGTCAAGGCTCACCACCACCTGATACTCCTATGTCTGAACTTCCTACGTCAGGAGATGACAAGTTCCACAAGCACTTTGATGCCGTGGTGCGGAGACCTATTATCCGTCACAAACAGCGTTTGCTCCCATCAGAATCACAGCGTACAGTTGGCAGTCCAATGCCAGATGCTATGGCAGAGGCTTTCCTTTCGGCAGATCAGTTGCGTCAATCAGCTCCTCCTTCGGATCCGACTAAGAGCGATCGCGAGTCTGATGAGTCGCAAGATCCTATGGAAATGGCGGAAGATGTTTTCCGCGAGATGGACCACGTCTTCGAATGGAATCTCAGTGGGACAGAGTCATCACCTCAGAAGACTCAGGGCCAGCAAAGTCCATGGTGATCCTTCGCCAAGATCGTTTACGACAATTCGAAGACTTCATTGCGGGCTTTGCCCCTATGGATGAATACACTACTTCTAAAAGAAAAGAAAAAGGTTTTTATTTTTCATGCATCAGCATTCATGCCGAGCGTCGTGGACCTCGAGCGTATCAGGAGTTTAAGGATGAACAGGGAATGAAAGACACGGCAGTCAGAGTACGGGAGTCATATATGGAGGTTCACATACCACTCAGGCGTACAATGGGTAGATACCTCAAGTAGATTCAACACAAATTCAAATTATGCTATACATCCTTGGACCTACTTGTCAGTGAGGGAGCTAGAGAAAAAAAACTTAGGACCTTGATCCCAAGTGATAAAAAGACTTAGGTAACTTAGGATAAGTTTAGTAGACTTAGGATACCTTTTGCTAAGTTTGTTTTAATACCCTACATTGAGGTCTGATGTTTTCTTGGTCCTTGAGGGAGAGTAGTAAAGACGAGACACGCAAGCTCTGTTACAGAGGCAACAGTATCAGACTCGAAATTGGATTTACGACACGCGTCGATATGGAATAGGACCAGCCCAGAGCTACAAAGCATTGACTACGTGTTGTACACGCAGTCAGGTCAGTCCCTATTGTTCCAACCACGTGCAAGCCCAACATTCCGAGGCCCTGGAAACGAGGCGACAAGCCTTCTCAAAACTGTGCCCCATAGCATTCGATTCTGACACCGCTTCTTACAAATGCAAATCATGACAAAGACGCATAAAAACTCTTTTCCTTCGCCTATTCAAGAAGAAACGTGCATGATGCAAGGCATGTAATGCTGCCCCCCTTTCATCGCCCATGAGCCCGTGGTTACGGAGCTGATTCGCCAGCAGCCAGATGCGCCTCACAAATTTCTAATTGAACTTAACTTAACTTACGTTTTGGTGTTTTTAATAGCAGCATGTAACGATTATGCCAAGTGGTACAGCGAAGTACTTTCTCGCCTTGATTACACGCCCCCTGGGCGGCACATGGTTGCGAGGGGAGCTGTTTGTGGATGGGTTGAGCTAAATCGACGATTCATTGTGGTGAAAGCTTTGGCCAGTGGAAGTTTCGGTGTAGACTAGAAGCAGCGACGGAACGTGTGTCAAGATGCCGGAATCGTATTCTGGAGGTGATCTCTCAGGGGGAGGATACTTTGTCGTCCGTGTTGAGAAATTGAGGATTCGATGACAGGGCTGTTTGGATATCTCAGTGACACAGCGGGATCGGGGGTGGAGCAGGTTTCCGCCCAGTCCGGTCCCGGGCACGGTAATATGCATGCTCTGGAGGAGGAAGCTTATTAGTCGGATCTGAGTGATAGATCCACGCAATATCTTGATGTAATTCCGGTCTTGCCTTGCTAGGGCTGTCGTCTCTTATCCCCAACTGCACGTTGCGCTTGGTGAAAAGACCCATTTGCAAGAGTCAGATGACCATGAAGTCTGTGGGTTTGTGGATTTGTATCCATATACTGGCAGATCTCTGAGAGCGCAAATCCAAGGTTTGTCTTGGAAGAATACCAAGAGGCGGGGGATCTTGATGCAGAGCAAGGCCGAGTTAAGCCCTACTGCGAAGAAGATAACACTCGACCGGATCTTTAACCCGGTTGAGGCGGCTAAAGAAGGGCCTGCATTGGCAACAATCCTTCACACATTGTCTTTGGTGAGAGTGACAGAGAAGCACACGACATATCCAAAGGATCGGCCGGTTCTCCTTCCACAGTGCTTCTCGCTTCTCCTTCCCCTGAATTGGCGCTGGGTCAACGCCGTAGGACATGTCTCACTCGAGATAGTCCATGTCACTCAAGGTTTGAAGCCGGGGGTGACAATGAGGCCGGGTTGTGTTGAAGGTTGAGGATTTCGAACGTCATGGAACGTGAAGTCGAGACACGTTGTTGAGAGACGGGCAACTATTGGCCGGAGAGTGACATGCACATCTTTGTGGCATTGACTTTGGCGAGATAAAAAAGAGTCGAGCTAAAAGATGGGGTAGATCAGCGACTTTGATGATTGGACAATCGAGGTAGGGATGGTCAGGGCAGGGCATCTTCCATGGATTCGTGTGTCTTGATAGTTGGTGTTGGTGTAAGAGACCCAAGAGCCACTTTGGCGGGATGGGACGTGCCGCCATCGTGTAAGCTACAGTAGCTCAACGACATGATACGACCAGGAACAGCGTCCCCTCCATCATTTCAGCAAAACGCTTCATCATTCATGCGTTTCGAGAAACTGTAAATTTGTCCGGGGCACCGGGGAGGTCTGATAACAAAAGTCTCTTTTACCCGGAGCAATATAGGGTAAGGTCTAACCATGGATGTTTCAGTGCACGCCTCTTTCGGATCAAGGGCTCGAAACGAATTCCACCGATTAAACGTTGCAGAACAAACATCCATGGCTTCATGCAAGTATTCGCACCGTTGGCGGCCGCAGTCATATGTGAACTCGGCTCTTTTGTCTTCTTTCTTGAGGCTGATGCATATTATTAGCGGGGATATCTCGACAAAGATCCAACATCTAACAACACACCCCATGGATATAAGCTAGGCGCACAATTGCAACAATAGAAGAAAGAAATAGCGTCTCGTGCAATATACTCTGTACCCTACTCTGCAATGGGGATTCGGTAAGGCCTCGAGAATGAAGCGATCCACGGTAGCCTTTTCACGTTTCCTGGATGTCATTTCAGGGGAATATGATCAAGCTTAAACAAAAAAAAAAAAAAAAACATAATCAGCCAAAGGAGGTACGAGCGGCAGGGCTGGAGCCATTCAACAGAGTTGCTGAGAAAACGTGTCTCGGGGGTTTCATTGTGTCATCGGAGATTGATGAGCTGGCTGTGATGATGATGATGAATGATGGAATGAGGAAGCTCTGTGCCCTGGGGGTCAGCGACTGAAAAGACCGGACGTGGCAAAACGACACCAGACTCTCCATCTACTGGCCAAAGCCATCATGTCGTGTAATGGATAATAAAAATGTAAATTGTAAGCCGCAGACTGAGTCCGTGGTCTGAACCAATACCAAACCATCCAGATGTCAATGTCTTGTGCGCTGGGGTCTCAGTTTAGAGAATCTGGGGTTATGATCAGCGCATAGAGAAATCGAAATCGCACTGTCGGCGCAACTGACCTGACCTGATATCAACAACACCCATCATGGATGCATTGCGAAGATGTCATGATCTTGGCCAGTTTTGAAGTATCACATGACACCCTTTTGGATTCCCACCAAAGAGAGCCCCGCACTAAGAGACACCATTTGATAGATGCATTGATGGAGGGTGAACGATACGTGTACGATGATGGGACAGTATGACGAGATTTGTTGATGATGGGCAGTTACTTAAGCCTGTGATATGCGATTCACATGCAATGAGAGTTGCTCGATCAATTCTTAGAAGTCTCTTGTAACCCGTCTTTGACTTACAACCTTCACAATATCAGCATGGTAACCTTCTGAGAGAACAGAACCTAGCCAACCAACAAGGACCTGCATACGCCATTTCGAATAGGAATTCAACCCAAAAGATTCCGAAACCTTAGCCACGCCACTTCTCTCTATCTCAACCTCGACCATTGTCCTTCACTTTTGTTTGTTTGTCATGGGACAACCTACCTAGTCCCTTTAGTGTAGCCTCGTCGGGGAACCAAAGCATTCAGCAGCCGCATCAAAAGAGAGACGAAGCACCCAATCATGAAAGCCAATTGCTAACAGAAACCATCAAATGTCACGAACTAAAACATGGGTCTCCCTTGCGGTTTGCATAGCCGAGAATGAAAGCGTGAACGTGACCAGAGCGAAAGAAAAATCCAAGAAATGACCCAAGAATGACCCAGTGATGATCCCTGTAAAACGCAGCAATAGGTTCCGCTAAGCGGCCGACAAAATACGTCAGCCTTGGTTCAAAGTTTGCAACTCTAACTTTGAACCCGAGGACAAAGAATTCAGAAGTTTAGAGACATGCATTCACAAGATATACACTGAGAGACACTTGGATAGGCGTCTTATCAGCCATTGACATCTCTCGGACAGCACAGCTTCCTCAAAGTCATAGGCATGATGCAGTTTTATTTCCTCACCCTTAAGCAGCAAGGTTAGATTAAAAACCTCCACTTTCTGGCAGCAACGGCGCAGCGGGGCTTCTGAATAATTGCCTAAAGCATCGTCAGCCTGCCCAATAGTTATTCAAGCTGGATCCATGATGATAAGGACATGCATGGGGGATCTGACGCTTCACGCATATCTGCGGAGCGTCCTTTTACAGCGGGACCAACTATGATACTCTTCTAAGCACATTGCAACTTCAATTGCAACTGTGAGTGTAAGTGTGACTTACTGGAGTGATACTGTAGGCTATCCGTAGAGTGGTAGGAAACATATGCAGATAATACTAGGCAATGCAGATCTGATAAGCAGAGGGAGCGATAATGATTTGCAGTTGATCAGATTGAGGCTTTGAGTGATTCAAGCTGACTGCATCAATGCAATGAATGAATGTCGTTCCACAAGTCTGATTAGAGTAAACAGCTGGCAATGTTTATTTTGAGGCTGACTGACATCCAGGTCCCCTAGAGTTTCACCTTCGAGAAGCCCGGTTATCTCGCAATCCATCCACATGGTACGGATACAGTAGCGATAGGGATCAATAGGAAGGGTTTAGCAAGCCACACCCCCTTCATTCCCATCTCATTCCCTCTCATCGCAATCACAATCACAACTGAAAAAAACCTTATCAGTTCTCTCAACACTCCCCTCCTCAACATCTGCTGTGTTGCAGTTTCATTAACAACTTGGCCTCAAATCCCTTGCTTTGACCGTCTTAGATAACAATAACCAGTGTTTGAGCCTCTCAATACTAAAATCACTTTCCATCCAACCTCTCTTTCACATGGGCACCACGGATAGCTCTCCCGGTGCCGCAACACATTAATTAGTATCCACTGGGGTGACCGCTGGCTTATCCAACAGCTTGGGAATTGGGTTCCTGCGACGAGCACAGACTTGGGCTGAGTTTCCCGGTGTGTGCGTATACGGTATTGGTTACTAGGGCTGATCTGCTGGTGCTGCTGGTGCCGCTGCTCGACCAGCAATCCCTTCATCCATACGATGTTTTAGTTGCGGTGTAGGTACAGTAGAGATATCCATACCGGGGAACGATGATGCCAGGCCCGAAACTTGGCAATCAAAAAATTCGGCCTCCGGAAGTTAATTGAATACGGCCACTAAGAGCCCGGAACCCCGCGAAATGGCACAGTCAAGGGCTGGGAATGGACTGGATTGCATTGATGTCTGGTTTGACCTGAAAAAAGTATCCGGGTCCCTAGTCACTGCCAAATGCCGGGCTGGGTGCTGGGTCAGGTACTTGTCAGTCAAAAAGGCTTGATGTTTTAGGGCTCCTCACTCTCCCTAGCCTCCCTACAGTGATTGACTGACTCTGCTCTGCTGGGTTTTACTGATGGGACTGCACTGGCAGTGCCCCGCCCGGGCCATGAAGTGCCCCTCCCTCGGTCTCAGATAGCACTTTGACTTGCCTTACCGCCCCCCGAAAAAAGCCAACCTAAAGCCAGAGGCAAGCCCCCCCGGCCCCGTATCTACGAATCATTCCTCCACGCCCACATCTTCTCCCATCCACATTCATCCTCACAATCTCAACTCGCAACTTGCAACTCTCTCCTCTCCTTCTTCCTCTCTCCTAACAAACCAAGCAAAGCGTGTCGCGCCAGATGTCCTCCTCCTCATGTCCAGTCCGCATCGTCTGTCCGAAAATGCCGCACACGCCGTTCAGGTGAGCGAGCCAGAGCAATGTATCCGTACCTGTTCCAGTTCTGCGCCTGTCCCTGAGGCCCTGCCAGATACTTCTGCGACAGGCCATGGCGCTGGTGCAGGCATAGCCATAGGCGTAGGCGCGGGCGCCGGACAAGATAGCAGTGTCGCTGGCCCTAATCATGATTATGATGATGTTGATGATACCCATCAAGGGCACCTTGACCAATCCCCCGCCGTCGCCCTCGCTGCTGCTGTCGCTGCTGATCCCGCAGCCGACAACACTACTCCCACTCCCTCTTCCGTCTCTCCCTCCCTACCGCCACCCTCTACAGCCAAGGTGCCCAACAACGTGCCTGATTCTGTTCCTGATTCTGATTACGTGCCCCGTGGTGATGCCAATGCCAGGGACACTCCAGACCAAGCCGATACCCTCCCCATCGGCGCTGCTCTTGACCCTGCCTCTACTTCCAGTAATAAGAAGGCCCGTGGCCCCAGTCCCCTACCGAGGCAGACCGGTCCTTCCCTACTGACCCAAGCCTTGGCTTCCGCGAGAGGTATCACCAATGTCAAATCTCCCAAATCCTTCTCTCCTACATCTACTCCTCCTATAACTTCGCCCTCTCCTGCAACCCTTACAAATACATCTACTACCGCTCGACAGTCTAACCCAGACAAGACCGTCCCATCTTCTGCGACTATCTCGACTCCAACTACTCCCACTGCGCAGCCTACTCTTTACTCGTTGACAGGGCCACCAACCGCACCAGCGAACCTCGCTTCACAATACGATCGCGATAGCGCCTCAAACCCCTTCGAATCTTCTTATCACAATGTTCCAGCTCAGCGCACCGCTTCTAGGCCGTTAGCTAGAGCCACTTCCGAATCTATCAATATGGGAGCGTCTACTACTGTTACAACGATGACGTCGCTCGTCCCTCGGGAGGCGGCGAGCGTCCCATCGACATTTAGCCATTCAACTCTTGCTACTACACTTCGAGGTGCCCTTGATCATCGTGAATCGATTGACATGCCCCGTGGCAAAGCATCGACCTCTTTGGATCTCGATAGACAATCTGTTGACTATTACCAACCTCAAACTACAAGCTACACAGCGGCCCTTATTGACCGACCCGTCCCCCTCGATACTCGCTCAGGAACCAAGACACTGCCTTTGGCGACGCGAAAGGAGGATGCGAAACCCGCTCCACAGAGGCCGATACAGTGGGCAAAGATGCCGCCCCATTGGAGTGGCAATGGCGCTGAAAAAACCGAAAAGATTTGGTCCATTGGTTCTGTGGAAGGACAAGAAGAGGATGGCTTAGTTGAGAAGTCTGTGACCGAGGCAATGGCTGGCCTGGAGCATAATGCTCGTAGCCGCAAGTCTAGCTACAGCCTACGATTCTTCAAAGAAGGCCTGCCACCAGAGGATAAGCCACGTCGCAAGGATACAAAACATACGGCGAAAGAAAAATTGGCACCTCTTGAGGAGGACCATCAAAATGCCTTGCGAGAAGCTTCTCTACTGCCAACCTCTGATAAAGAGCCGACAGCCATTCGCACTCGCCAGGAAGACCGAAAAGGTTCTTTTTTCACATCAGATTTGCTCGATGAGCAGCCTGTTCTGAGCACATCTCCTAGCGAGGATTATTTTTCCATTCCAGTCAATGGCTCCATCAAATCTGAAGACAAGGCGCCGTTGCAAGTGCAGCAGCCAGTCTCCCAGGCCAAAGATGGAAACGAACAGGTGGAGTCGGCCAAAGTTGTGGGGCCGATCCCGGTCGCCAATGCCGAGGCCGCCCGTGAAGCCGAAATTGTGGAGTCCAGACGGGACTCGGCGGGCAGTGCTCATACTGATGTCGGATCTCGCGATGATGGAGAAGCCGAAGAATCTGGGGAAGAAAAGATCTCATCTGCCGTCTTTTTGCCCCACCAAGAGCTCCAAGATCTTTGTGTAAGTGAACCACAGGACCGCATTGCGGCCCGTAGTATTCGCGTGCGGTCTTTATCACAAAGTAATCAGCGCCCGTGGCTTGTGAAGGCCGATGAGCCAGAGTCAGAAGCCATCCACGAGAAGGATGAACCTCCTTATGGAATTTCCCGTCACCCTTCTCGTGAGAAGCTTACCTTGAAACGCGGTGACCTCATCCCTCAACAAGGTGAAGAGGGTGCCGTTATTGAGGAGGAAATCACAGTGACAACTGACTCTCATAAACAACCGCAAATCGTGAGCCAGTATGAAGACCATGTCCATGATCATCAGCATGACCCTCAAAAGCCTCTGGAGGCGATCGAGCTCATTCCGTATAAACATCAAGTTGGAGGACACACCACCCTCTGGAGATTCTCTCGAAGGGCTGTCTGTAAGCAACTCAACAATAGGGAAAATGAGTTTTACGAGACTATAGAGAGATATCACCGTGATCTGTTGCCTTTCCTTCCTCGGTACGTCTGATCGAATTGTGTTTAGCGACCCTTTGCGCCTGTATTATTGAGATCGTGCTGAAATGCTAACTTTCGACAGCTATATCGGTGTATTGAATGTCACCTTCCAGAAACAGGCTCGCCGAAAGAGCACGTCCAAGAAAGACGAGGCGGCAGCAGCCGAGCGCAAGAAGGCACAGGAAAAGCTTGAGTCTAGTAGAAACGAACTGGAACAGAACGAGGGTCAGGATGCTATTAAAGTCGAGAAACCGACAGGCCGAGTTATTAGCCAGTCTCTCGCCAATAGCAACATCCCTGTTCCGACGGTCACTTTTGACGACAACAGGCACATTCTGCCCCGAAACCTTCTACAGCCGATGCCTTTGCCAAGAGAATATCGACGACAAAGTATCTCAACTTCGACTGTATCAAACCACTCCGTGCCATCTTCTGGAACATCGAGCAGACCGCCTCTGGATGAGCGACCCAACAGTTGGGGCGCAACTATGGTCAATAAGAGGCTGAGAAACGAGGTTTTCAATGACGCATTCCTGAAGGAACCTGTCAAGATTCATCGACATCGCCGACCACACCAACGATCGATTCCACGTCCTACTTTGCAACGCCTCCTACGATCCACGAATTCCGATCCTGCTTTGATCAAAAGCAACTCCCCATTCATCAACGGCCACGATGAAGCAAATGAGTATCCTCAGGAACGAAAGATTGCGCATCACTACTCGCACAGTGATCTCGGACCTGGCATGGATGAATACGTTCAGTCTGAGCCTGAACAGGCTCCCGAAGAAGTTAAGGATGTGACTGGAACAAGCGCTCCAGAGCCGGAAACTCTGAAGGAAAACCCTCTCGCAGCGAAGAAGAAGCGTAGGTATTCTGCTGGCGGTCTTCGACGGAAGCCTGAGGATGTTAGAGAATCCAGGGGAGACTTGAAGTACTTTGAGGAGGCTGATGATGCTGGGTATAAGGGAGACAACGAAGATAAGCCCAAGGGACACTCGAAGACACATTCTACGAATGGACACCATCATCATGACACAAATGGTACCCACCATCACTCACAGTACTTGGAGGATCTACGCCCTGAAGACGAGTTCGCCATTGAATCAACTGAGCCCACCCTAGCCATGGAAGAGACTGCCCATGAGTTTACCAAGATTCCTAGGCCAGTCAACCCGAAAGAGGCAAAGACTCAAAAGGATCGAGTCGAATACTTCTTGCTCCTAGAGGATCTTACCTCAGGGATGAAGAGACCTTGTATGATGGATCTGAAGATGGGAACTCGACAATATGGCGTGGAGGCTACTCCAAAGAAGCAAAAGTCACAAACTGAAAAGTGTCGGAACACAACGTCAGCTGAACTAGGTGTTCGAATTTGCGGATTGCAAGTGTGGAACGCTGCAAAGGAAACATATGACTTTCAGGATAAGTACTATGGCCGCAAACTGAAAGCTGGAGACGAGTTCCAAGGCGCATTACAAAAGTTTCTATACAACGGTGTCGATCTGCATAGTATTCTGCGACATATTCCAGTTGTGCTCAAGAAGCTTGGGCAACTCGAACAGATTGTGAGCAAGCTGAACGGTTACCGTTTTTACGCAGCGAGCTTGCTCATGTTTTACGACGGCGATACGTCCGAGGATGCGGACAACGAAACGATGTACGAGTCTACCACCGACTGTGCAACAGATACGGAGGAGACCTCGCGAAAGAAGACGAAGAACAAGAGGGAGATTGATTTCAAGATTGCCGATTTCGCCAACAGTGTCACTCCCTTTGATAAGGTTGACGACAAGCCTTGCCCTCCGCAACACCCTGATCAACCTGACGGTGGATTTCTCAAGGGCTTGCGTAGTCTGAGGAGATATTTCCTTCAGATCCAAAGGGACGTGAGACAGGAGTTGGGGCTTGATCCTTATGGTCGATTCTCGCATCACACGGACTATGCCGGAGATCTTGATGCAGAGAACGGGATGGTCAGTCTTTAGATGACCTTGAATAAGGATGGTGGTGTACGTTTGAGACGAAGTGTCTGATACCCATTACTTCATTTCAATTTGGACGGTTTTACAAATGGATTTTTGTTTTTGCTTTTGCTTTCGCTGGAGTTTGGTTTGTTTTTCTTGGCACTTTTACTTTTCTCTTTCATGGCCAACTTCTCTCCCACGGAGGGACCCTGGAGTTCACAGGAATTGTCACCATGGCGGTATGGAACTGGAACAAAACCCAAAGGGTAGAAGGAACAGGACTTATGTCTTATGACATGTTGAATTCAACTCAAAACATACCCTGCATCGGTTATGGCGCAACAGCAAACAGGAAAGGAAGGGCCGGAGCTGGAGTTTGAAAAGCCGGTTTTTATTGTCGACTCTTTGTTTCACTTGGGCTGGAAGTGAGTGATGGATCGAGGAGGAAGGAATGGTGGCAGCTCTGGCTTCGCTGCAGGAAGTGCTTGGTTTTGGATTTCTTGATGTGTAGTCTCGTTGGTGTTGGGGATTGGGAACGAAAACCAGAATGATGATGGTGTTTTTTTGTTTGGCGATCTGCTTGTACCTTGACGGCAGTGAAACGGGCATATCCTGGTGGTTTCGGCAAGGTAGCTCTTAGACGTTAGAGAAAATGCAAGCTAAAAGGTCGTTGGTTCATACTCCATATACTGAGGTCTGATAGTTTGGTCTCGTATCTAAACAAGTGAACACATCTGCAAGACTTAGCGGGTTAGCGTCGCAACTGGTTCCTGCGAGATAACTGTTTGCTAACAACTAACTTAAGTTCTGTCTGCCGGAATAAGCTCTCAGCCACAAGTCTCAACTGCAAATAACACATCTAGCTCACAACTTAGACATCAATACCATAATGACTGACCAATTGCTACAGCATGAAGCTGATAAGAGGAAAACCTAGAGGATGACTCTTTGGCCGGCCTTGGAGGCGTATAAGATGGTGCCTCCAATCCCTCGGCCAGGATAGGTGTTAGCTAACAACAACCCTGTCCGACCTGCCATTTGTGGTTGGATGCATCGTAAAATGCTACTATACATGCCGATTGTTCCTGTGACAGCTATATATTCTCTTTGTAGTAATTCACCTGACCGTAAATCTCACCAGCAAACATGGGTTCCATCATATCGACTCTTAAATCAACAGCGTCGGCCATATCAGCTGGTCTGAGGACCGTTCTGACGCTTCACAAGCAATTCTCATCTCTTCTTGAGCGCGCGTCCTCAGAGCCAGGATTTCCCGTGCCAGCCCCCACAAAGTCATACTGGTTCGACGACCCGCCATTCCCAGCACTATGCGACATCCAAGATGACAAGCTTCCCTCAGAAGTTGACGTCGTGGTCATCGGCAGCGGCATCACAGGCGCAGCGGTAACAAAATCCCTGCTAGAACTGTCCAACTCTAGTCTCAGAGTTGTAGTCTGTGAAGCAAGACAGCTATGCAGCGGTGCAACGGGCAGAAATGGCGGACATATTAAAAGTGCGCCATATGATGAATTCGCCATGTTCAAATCAAAATTGGGACCGGAGAATGCGAGGAGGATAGTGAGGTTCAAGAGGAGGCATTTGGAGATGATGAAGCAGCTGGGGAAGGGGATTGAAGTGGCTGAGGTTAGAGAGGTTGAGACTGTGGATGTTTTTGTTGAGAGGGAGGATTTTGAGAAGGCGAAGAAGCAGGTTGAGGATGTTAGGGAGTGGATGCCTGAGGAGAAGCATCGGGTTTGGGAGGCGGAGGAGGCGAGAAAGGAGGTGAGTTCTATGCAGATGAAGTTGTGAATGAGGAACTGACGGGGAATAGTTTGGTTTGAATGAGCTTGTTGTGGGAGCTGTGACTTACACGGCTGGTGCACTCTGGCCATATCGTCTTGTCACGAGTGTGTGGAACGATTTACTCGAGCGGTTCTCGGGGTTGAGTATTAACACTCACACACCAGTTGAGAAGGTATCTCACAACTCAGATGGCTCTTATACGGTTACGACACCGCGTGGGAGCATCAAGGCGAAGCACGTTATCCACACAACGAACGCCCATGCTGGACAACTCCTCCCTCCCGTCAGGGGCTGTGTCGTTGGTGCCATCGCACACATGAGCGCTCAACGGCCAGGATCTTCATTCCCCCCAACCCAAGGAAACCGCTCATGGTCTGTAATCTACAGCCCAGGCTTCGACTACATAACCCAACGCCCAGATCGACCAGACGGCACACCAGGCGATCTAATGATAGGAGGAGGTTTCTTCCGCAGCAAGGAAGACGGTCTCGATCAAGTCGGCATCTGGGACGATAGCAAAAACCACGCCCTTCCGCTAATGCACATCCGCGGCGTGATGCCCTCCGTCTACGAACCAAACTGGGGTTCTGGAAGCAGTCTTATAAAAGCCTGGACTGGAATCATAGGCTTCACGGGAGATTTGATGCCTCTTGTTGGAAAAGCCCCTGGGTCGAAAGGGTCAGGGGAGTGGATGGCTGCTGGGTTCTGTGGCGAGGGGATGGTGTATGCTTGGCTTTGTGGGACGGCGCTGGCGGTTATGGTTCTTGGTAAGGAGGGGGAGAAGTTGGTAGAGGGTGTTGGGAGGCCTGGGGGACGGTTGGAGGAGTGGTTTCCGGGGGATTTGCTGGGGGTTGATAAGGAGAGACTGAGGAGGGCTTACATCGCTAATGCGGCGGAGTTTTTTGAGTAGATGCTGAAGTATTGCACTGAAGTAGTGATGATTTACTGGTTCAGCTAGATTCTAGGCTGTGATGTGGCATGCTGTGGAGTGAAGCGTTGACGGCTGTCTGCCAGTGCAAGCTAAGGCTGCATGCATCACCACTTTCATCTCACGTGTAATCGATATAACTCACTTCTTATCAGCGCACTTCTTCTCCTTGAAGCTATTTTATTTCATCCAGGTTTCCCTCTCTTCTTCACTTTCACCTTCACACTCCCCCTTTTCCAAGCGTTGCAACTCCGCCCTTTTTGACAACCAAACTGTAGCAACTTCATTCCTCCTCATTCCAATGTCACTCCTCAACATGATGCCCCAAGAGCGCATCGACTCATGGCGCCAACGCGTTCCAAGCCGTATGGATCGCGACGATCCCTTCGAAGGAGACCACTTCGACGAACGTCCCCCCACACGCCTCGTACATCTCCTCCTGACATCCTTCCTCTCTCGCAATACTGACATGTCACAGACTTTTCGCGATGTTTCTCCTCCTGAGGCTAGACCTTCTACGCGCCTGGGCTTCTTCCGCGCTGCTACTCCGATATTCGGGCGTAGCTCTACACCTTCTTCTCCTCGACCTGCTTCAAGCATGATACAGAGACGTGCGGATGGGAAGCGGAGGAGTTTGCTGAGCTTGCTTACTCGTAAGAGGAAGAGAAAGGAACCTGAGGAGATTCCTAGGGATCCTGTGCGTTTGAACTTTTTGTTTGTTGGGAGTAAAGCCTCTGGTCAGACGTCTTTGCTATTGTGAGTTTCCAAAGGTTTGTGTTGACATATGTGCTAATATTGGACAGTCGATCTCGCTATGGATACTTTCCTGATGTGAGTCTGATATCCACGCAAGTGAGTTCCTGCTGACATTTAATAGTCGACTGCCTTTTCTCGTCCTCTGTATGAGACCTACGTCAACGAACGAATCTACCACAACCAGCCTGTGCGCATGGAGCTGTAGGATACCTCTGGCGTACCAGACTTGAACGTCGTCGAAAAGTTGACCTACATTGAATGGGACGCCGTGTTTCTCTGCTTCGACATCTCGGATAAGATATCCATGTACACAATCATCCAATGGGTAAGCCCAGCATTCCACCATTCACGAAACAAAACTAACTGAATAGTGGCATCACGCTTCGAGCCAAGGCTTCACCAAATCTGCAAGTTTTGCGCCATTGCTGTATCTCGTCGGTTTAAAGAAGGATCTTCGCGACCAGTGCTTTTTGGAAGATCATCAAACTGGTTCTGCGTTCTCGTCTTCTGGACTGTTGGCGTATCCGACTTGCTGCATTTGCTCTTCAGAGGTATATTCCCCAACTCCATTTAATATCATGAATTATGTTCTTATTCTTTTTAGGCAACCTGGCAGGCTACTCGAATTGGAGCACACAAATACATCGAATGCTCAGCGGCCACTGGTGAAGGGATGAAGGAGGTTATCGATGACTCTGGAAGAGAGGCGATGAGAAGACTTGTTGGAGGGCAAGTGCCTGAGGACGAGGTGATTCCCAAGAAGAAACGACGTTTCTTCTAAAGTGTTTGAGTACTGGGACGTGGTTCGACTGTCAAGTGGCAGTTGGATCCTTGCTTGCTAGTTGCTGAACGAGGGTTGTATTGAAGAGAACGTTGTAATGTGAGGTGCACACCTGGACTCAAGGTTTTTTAGGCGGGAGTCTTTTTCTTCTTCTTCTTTTAAAGTAACAGTTATCGGATAATCTGGTATACATGTGCCCTGGAATTACACTGGCTTGTCCGAAGATGAATGGATGTACGGATAGTTCAGCGAGATCGAAACTTGAATGGTTGATCCAGGGTAGTTCAATTCAATGGTGTAAGTCAGTCCAGCAACTTCATGAGTCCAGACTTTGTAGTAATGACGGCTATAGATTTTATTCTGAAGCTATGAAAGAGTTTGAGTGCTTTATATGGTACTGCATATGGCTCATTGTGTTTGGTGTGCCCGTATGCATTTTTATAAATACATGCCTCAGTCCATTTCATCTGAGGGGCGCTTGGGCTTTTGCTGCCAGTGCCACTCCACTGTCAACTTCATCACCTCGAAAAGTGCCAGTGTTAATTGTGCGACAGATAAGAAAAAGTCCATTCATTCATTGAAGCTCTTAAATTCTTTCACTTTTAGACATTTTGTTTTGCTATCTTGATTCAACGTCTACGTGAATTTGGACTCAGGCGCGAAAATACCACCTAAAAGGCCCACCTGTCAAGATCAACCTTAACCTCACTCACTTCACAACACGAGCACGGGCGCATCAACCTACCATCAAGAGTGCTCAACGCAAACATGGTGATGATCATCGTCGCCGCAGGCGTAGGGCTTGCGATGGGCTCCCTTGCCGCGCCCCGACCGCTCATGGCCTTTCTCTCTGCCATGTCCATCTACATCGTCACCCTGCTCATTGTGTTCTCTGTAAGCCAAATCTCACAACCGACACCAAATCATACACCCCAATACTGACAAAACCAAGGCTCTTCATATCCGACTTGTCAGGCGTCGCCGCAGAACAGTGAGCAGAGAACTATCTTCTCTTAACCAACGTCGCACCCCTTACGACTATAGAGTTCTTGTGCTAGGCTCTGGCGGACATACAAAGGAAATGCTTTTTATGATGGATGATGGCTTCTGTAATTTTGATGGTTTTCATCGAAGATATCTGGTTTCTTCCGGTGATACCATGTCGGAGGACCATCTTGAAGATTACGAAGCAGATCTGAAGACACTGTGTGCTGCTGAGGGAACAAACCCAGGAGCATACGATGTTTTCACCGTCACTCGTGCACGCCATGTTCACCAATCACTCCTGACTACCCCTTACACGGCCTTTCTCAGCATGGTCAGCATCTTCCCGGCTCTGTTGACTCCGCCACCCAAGATTGATGGCGCCGAGCTCGCATACCCTACCTGTATCTACTCCAACGGACCTGCGACTGGCTTCTTTGTCGGCCTGGCAGTGCACCTTCTCAAATTACTGGGCAGGATACCCGAGACCTCGATGCACTTCATCTACATCGAGTCCTGGGCACGGATCAGCACTCTGAGCCTCACGGGCAAGCTCTTCTACTACACCGGGATTGCGGACGTTTTGGTGCAGCACCAAGAAGTGGCTGAAAAGTATGGGCTCAGGAACTGTGGTGAGATGGTCTTCAACGCTAGACGACCGGATATTTCATCAACAGACGATAAGATGATGGGTTGAAATCCCAGTCCAAGATTCTCTTGGAATATGCGTTTCTGCTTTTTGATACATAGACAATAAAGGTTACATGGTTTGTGTACATGACGGGTATCATCCGCCCTCCCTGATACAATGCTCTCAAGGTGATTTCTTGCCCTCAGCAGCCTCGGCCTTTTCCTCTGGCTCTGCATCCTCTGCGACATCCTCCTCCACGTCCTCAAGACCAAAGTCCTCGATTTCATTGTTGCGACTCGCCTCTTGTCGCTCCGTCTCCTTTCCAGCCCAGATCTTCCAGTTCTCAAACTCTCGATCCTCGAGATGGTGCGAAACATCAATGCGGGACTTGCCAAAGTAAGCGCCCACGTGCTTGGCCTCCTCGAGAGCTACTCGCTTCTCAATCTCTTCCTCTTGACGTAGACGGTAGAACTCGCGGCGTGTGATATCGTATGCCTTTCGCTTCTCCAGTTTCTCGTTCTCCATCAACCATAATTGTCGCTGAACAACACTAGAACAATGTTAGCTTGATCCCATCAGACCACCGGTACAGAGAAACTTGCCATTCACCCGTTAAGGGAATATTAGGCTGTCTCAAACCCTTGCTCCAATCGCAGTGCTGATAATCCTTTCCGTCCGACTCAAGAATAACACGAGGTCTCGCCAACTCCCAAGGATGATCTCGATAGAACGTTGCTCGCAGTCTATCCTCAACATACAATATCTCTTGAGGCCGGTAGAGGTTCTTTGGCTTTGTCACTTTGGATTTCGGCCCCCTTAGACGGGGGGTGATATTTCGAACGAGTGTTTCGGCCGGGGGAACGGATTGCATGATGTTGTACCATGGCGGCGTAGGGATGGATTTGCCGCCGAGGACGGTGTGGTTGAGCTCTTCCGTGACTGTTTGTAGGACCCTTGCGGGCCGGATCTGTCTGCCTCCCATGGTCTATTCTGCGGCGGTGTTAGTAGAGCTTCAATTGAGTATGACGAATAGATAGAGGCGGCCTTACGGTATCAATTGACGCTCTGATCGGGAGTAATGCCACGCGGGACCTGGCTTGAGCCGCAATGTCGTGGTGGTGAGTGGAATTTTTAGAGAGGTATCGGTAAATCGTAACGCCGGGTGGGATGTTGACAGTAAGGTCAGACACTGCAGAGCCAAGTGTATACTCAAATATTCCTTTTGAGACCGAATATTCACAATTGTTTATATTAATCTATAATAAACTAAGATATAATGCCATTTAAAATTAGTTGTTTGTTTTGTATACTTAAAGAGTTTCCGACTTTTCTGTGCCTTATCTCTAACATCCTGTATGATGTAGCGCGGCTTTTATTTTCACCCTTCATCTGGGGTATCTCCCCATAGCTCGTCGCGAATGACAGTGCAGCAAAAAACCATCTCGAAAAAGGTCCCACTTACAAGAACAAGCCTCCCGTCTCTCAACTTCCGCTGGCATTAGCTCTTCCTGAGAGAGATTGCCGATCTGATTTCTTTCTCAGTGCCATTTTTCTTGTTCAATCTACAGCTTGAGACAAAATACCGCTTCGGCTACGCATCAGAAGTCGCAGCATCATGAGGAGGAGCTCATGAAAGTCTCTAGTCGATTAGACGGCTCCCTCTGTGCGGTGCTTTTGAACCGACCGTCGGCCAGTTTTGGGGTTACTACCACAAGGAGGAGTCCCTGCACCGTGAGAGACGCTGGAAAGGAGACACAGAGAAGGAGATTGCCTTCGAGATCCCCGCCCTCTTGTCCGAAGAGCTCGCTATGGCTTCTTTCGACTTTTTCGCCCGCTACCGAGGCTCGACGTGCCTTGCCTTGCCGTCGCTCCCGACCTGTCCTGAACAATTATAGCACCGCTTCCGCTGCCGCCGCACCGATACCCCCGATAAATCAGAGATTCCATACTCAGTATGGTCACGACCCCCGACACCTCATGGCTCTTGTGCCACAGGAAGACGCGGGAACCGTTGAAGAGCACTTGGAGTACTATCGGGATCCATACCGAAGGGGTTATGCCCCCGCAGACGACCAGAAAGTACAAGTGTCGGAAAACAAAAGAGATGTTGAATATCCGACGGCGGATGAAACCTTCAAGGCCGATGACGAGACGAAAAAGTTGATCGCAAAATTATGCAAAGCCATATCGTACAAGCTCCGCCACCCATACCGAGCAACCCTCGACCCTATATACGACCTGTACCTTCAGCTTCCAGAACCAAGGATGTTGTATCTCACCTGGCCATGGCGGAATAGGTTATTAAAGATTATGGGTTTACCCCCAAAGCGAAACTCAGAGTCGATGCTGCGTTACTTTGCGCTGATCGCCGATGTCAAAACCGCAGGATTAACACTACGACGGACGCATTGGAATTATGCCTTGGCTTTTGCAACAAAGTATACAGCTCGCGTAACGACGACCGAGATGAATACTGCTCTGAGGTTGTGGCAAGAGATGGAGCGATCACCCGATGTCAAAGGAAACGAAGTTACGTTTAACATTCTTTTCGATGCTGCCTCAAAAGCTGGAAATTTTGCTCTTGCGGATATGATTTACAACGAGATGGAAAACCGAGGTTATCAGTACAACCGATACCATCATGTTAGTCTGATACACTATTTCGGACTCAAGATGGACTCGAATGGGATCCGGGCTGCCTACAAAGACATGGTCGAGGCTAGTGAAATGATTGACACTGTTGTGCTCAATTGTGTAATATCGGGCTTGTTGCGATGTGGCGAGGAGTCAGCGGCTGAGCTGACATATGAGAGGATGAAGTCCGGTCACGAAATGGCGCCCAATATCCCGGATAGGGACTACGGGATGGGTCGAGTCATTACCAAGGTGTTGATGATGTTCACGAGAATTGGTAAGAAGCATCCCGAGCTTCAACAGCCGTTGCAGAAGCAAATGCAGCTCTCGCCAAACCTTCACACGTACAAACTTTTCGTCGAGCACTTCTCTGTCAAAGTTGGAGACTTGGCCAAGGTGGCACAGTTTCTTGATGAGATGAAGTTTCTCAGGATTCCCATTCACGCGACGATCTTCTTGTCCTTATTCAAAGGATTCTACTCTCATGGTGGCTTTACTGGCTCTGAATGGAGCGAGCAGCGACTAGAAGGAGTGCTGAAGGCAATGTACCAAGCACGAGACGAAAGCATAAGAGGGTTTACCATCGACAGATGGTTGGTCATCTGGGCCTTGCGAGCTGCCAAGAAGTGCGGCTCAAATGAGACCGTTATCGAAGTGTATGATGAGATGGAGAAGCGCTGGGACATTCCGCTGGACCGACAGCCATTCATCGAGTCCATACTTCAGACCATTCTTGACGGCGCAGACATGAAGTCGTCGACGGGTCAATGGGAAGGCCCATCGTACCGAAGATATAAAAAAGATGGAACGAGATTATGATGTAACAGTAGATTTTGTACTACCATGTACTTTAACTTAGAATAATACCCCGGGGCTCTAGAGTTCTGTATATAAAGATCCGGTTGGCTGAGAATTGCATAACTAGCGATTATCATAATCGCATTTTCACGTATGGTTCGATATAGCTGATGGTCGAACAAATGAAATTTCGAATCAAGAGTCGAGAATGACTGATGTCTATTTCGGATATTTACACCACATTCCACCTCGAGGCTTCCCAGTCTTTCAACACAACAGCAAATCCAATGCGCAGGCGAGTAATTTACTGGGGCTTGTAGGTCTGGTAAACTGCGCAGCTCGTTAGCATCGTGAGTCGGAGAACATCGGGACGGAAACCACGCACCAGCAATGCCGAAGGGAGCGAAGAAGCCGGTGGCCATGAAGGTCCAGTATCCGAGGCCGAACCACTTGCTTCGGGGGTTGAAGGGGATGTTGCTGTAGGCGCCCTCGGGGTAGTGGTAGGGCGAGGACATGCGGGCGCGGGTGGTCTGGAAACCTCGCTTGGTGACCAGAGAGGTCGTGGTTCGGGCGGCGGCGCGGGAGAGCATCTGCGAAGGGTCAATTCGGTTCGCGATTGTTGGGAAAGGAGTTGTGAACTGGTCAATGGCTCGGAGGTCGACGTACCTTGACGGTGAGGAGTGGAGAGTGCGAGATGGAAGCTTGGGGATGTGTCAGTGATGATAGCATCCGAGGTCAGAGATGGTGGTCTGAGGTTTGGAGAGCAAAACGCTAGTAGGTCACGTGTGAAGATACTTTGTACTTTGCTGACAAGGAATCTCCAATCGGCTGTGATTGGATCGTAAGTTTGGAGACGTGACGTCGGCTCTAACCGCAGCGGACTCGGCAGGTAAAGGATATTCCTAACTGTGAGCACTTCTTTAAAATGATAAATAATTGTTTCGCTAATAAGAGACATTCTATAGTATCACTAAAACAGTATAGTACTTTGGTAAACAGTCCATGTCTACTTATATAAATTCAGATTTGGGCTTAGTTTCTGTCCACTTGACCTACCTGAGCTATTCCTGCTCGCTGTAGACATTCACCGCCCTCAGCTTGTCCAGGGGGGATTTTTTTCTGCCGCAACCAACCCACTTCCCATCAACCAACTTTTTTTAATCGCCTAGGCCCGTGTACCACGAATTGGGACGATCGATCGATTCCCTCGCTCGCGTTGTACTGGACGACAAGCTCACGCCTAATTTTTTTCCGACGAGCTTTTTCTGCCTGCCTTGCGTACACGAAAAGGCAACATTTTCAATTCTCAGATATCAAATTTTTCTTCGAAGAACTTGAACGCGACTCGAATCAGCCACCCGATCTCGATCACTTTTTCACTGCAGCTAGCGATCGGAAGCCGATCGCGGTAAAACACCGCCCAGCATGGATGAGATGTTTGATGTGTTCGAGGGCAAGGTGGACGCCCCGAGCGCGAGCGAAGATGAGAACGTGCCGAATCGCAAGGGCGACACGAAAAAGAGAAAGGCAAACGCGATAAACGGCGATGCTGTGAAAACTGAGGACGTTGACATGGACGCCAATACCGAGTCTTCAAAAGACGGAGGAGATTCTTCTGACGATGAAGAGTCTTCGGAGAGCGCCAGCCAGCAGGAGTCCAAGCGGAGGAAGAAGGAGGATGGTGTTGGTCCTGTCATGACAGATACTTTCCAGACGGCCGAGTCGAGAGAAGTTGCTGGCGCAGCTACTTTCACAGAGCAAGATTCATCGCTTGTTTTGTCGCACAACATTCAGCATCAGGTTGCCCTGCCTCCAGATCTAGACTACGAATACGTCCCCCTTTCCGAGCACAAGGCCCCCGAGCAACCCGCGCGAACATGGAACTTCAAGCTCGATCCTTTCCAGAGTCTTTCCGTGGCGTCTATTGAGAGAGAGGAGAGTGTTCTTGTTTCCGCGCACACTTCTGCCGGAAAGACTGTCGTGGCTGAGTATGCTGTCGCGCAGTGCCTGAAGCGCAACCAAAGAGTCATCTACACAAGTCCTATCAAGGCTCTAAGTAACCAAAAGTACCGAGATTTCGAGGCCATCTTTGGAGATGTTGGTCTCATGACTGGTGATGTTACTATCAACCCTACGGCAAGTTGTCTTGTCATGACGACTGAGATTTTGCGATCGATGTTGTATCGCGGTTCTGAGATTATGCGAGAAGTCGCCTGGGTTGTGTTTGATGAGATTCATTACATGAGAGACAAGATAAGAGGTGTTGTTTGGGAGGAGACCATCATCATGCTTCCTGACAAGGTCCGATACGTCTTCCTCTCTGCCACCATCCCCAACGCTTTCCAATTCGCCGAATGGATTGCCAAGATCCATCATCAAGCTTGTCACGTCGTGTACACCGATTTCCGACCTACACCCCTACAGAACTACTTCTTCCCCTGTGGCGGCACTGGCGCTCGTCTCATCGTTGATGAGAAGAGTAACTTCAACGAGCAGAATTTCAACAAGGTCATGCAAGAGGTTGAGGAAAAGAAGGGCGCTGACCCTAATGATCCTAATGCTCGTCAGAAAGGAAAGGGCAAGAACAAGAAGACCAACAAGGGTGGCGCTGACAGTGGCTCGGATATCTCCAAGATTATTCGAATGACTATCAAGAAGAAGTTCAACCCTGTTATTGTTTTCAACTTTAGCAAGCGAGAGTGTGAGAACCTGGCCATGAACATTTCGTCACTCAGTTTCAACGACGATTCCGAGAAGGCCATGGTTCGCAAGGTTTTCAACAGCGCTATTGAGAGTTTGTCAGAGGGAGACCGAGAGCTTCCTCAGATTATCAACTTGCTACCTCTTTTGGAGCGAGGTATTGGTGTGCATCACTCTGGTCTGCTGCCCATCCTCAAGGAGACTATCGAGATTCTCTTCCAGGAGTCTCTGATCAAGGTTCTTTTCGCGACTGAGACCTTCTCCATTGGTCTGAACATGCCTGCCAAGACTGTTGTTTTCACCCAAGTTAACAAGTGGGATGGTGTCAAGAGACGCCCTCTCACTTCATCCGAATACATTCAGATGGCTGGACGTGCTGGTCGTCGTGGTCTTGATGCTCGAGGTATTGTTATCATGATGATTGACGACACGCTCGAGCCCGACACCGCCAAGGAGATTGTTACCGGCCACCAGGATCGACTCAACTCTGCTTTCTACCTCGGTTACAACATGATTCTCAATCTTCTTCGTATCGAAGCTATCTCTCCCGAATTTATGCTGGAGCGATGCTTCCATCAATTCCAGAACGCGGCTAGCGTCCCCTCTCTGGAGAAGGAGTTGATGTCATTACAACAGGAGCGCGACAACACCAGCATCGCCGACGAGTCCACGGTCAAGGACTACTACCAGATTCGGCAGCAGCTCAGCGCCTACACTAAAGATATGCGCACTGTTATTCAGCACCCCAACTACAGTCTTTCTTACCTGCAGCCAGGCCGTTTGGTCCAGATTTACAACCCCAAGGACGAGAACGAGACTATTGCTGGAACCGGGACCGATTTTGGCTGGGGTGTTATCGTCAATCAAACCCCTCGCCGCGCGCCCAAGATGGGCGAACCAGAATATGCCCCTCAGGAATCCCATGTCATTGACGTGCTTCTTCCCATCTCCCGATCGAGCGCAGATTTCTACCCTACTCAGCCTGTCGAAGATACCCCTATGCCCGTTGGACTCAAACCTTTTGGCGACGACGACGATAACGTCAAGTTTGCGGTTGTCCCTTGTCTTCTAACCTGCATCAAGGCTATCAGTCAAATTAGGCTTTTCCTACCCAAGGAGGGCCTCAAGTCCGAGTCAGAAAAGGAGACGCTCACAAAGTCTTTGATGGAGGTCAAGCGCCGCTTCCCCGATGGTCTGCCTGTTCTGGACCCCATCGAGAACATGGAAATCACCGATGATTCGTTCAAGAAACTTCTTCGCAAGATTGAAGTCCTCGAGTCCCGACTTTTGGCTAACCCTCTCCACCTCTCGCCCCTTCTTCCTGCTCTTTGGGACCAGTACCACGCCAAGGTCAAGCTCACTGAGAAGGTCAAGGAGACCAAGAAGGCCATCGCCAAGGCGTACAGCATCGCCCAGATGGACGAACTCAAGTCTCGCAAGCGTGTGCTGCGACGTCTCGGCTTTATTAACGATTCCGAAGTCGTCCAGCTAAAGGCTCGCGTCGCCTGTGAGATTTCCTCCACCGAAGGCCACGAGCTGCTTCTCTCCGAATTGCTCTTCGATAGATTCTTCAACGAGCTTACTCCTGAGATGTGTGCCGCTGTCATGAGCTGCTTTATCTTTGATGAGAAGATTGAAACAACACAGCTCAAGGAAGAGTTGGACAAACCTTACCGTGAGATCAAGGCCAAGGCTCGCATCATTGCCAAGGTCAGCCAGGAATGCAAGCTTGAGGTCAACGAGGAGGAATATCTCCAGAAGCTCAAGTGGCAGCTGATGGAGACGGTCTACGCATGGGCCCAAGGCCGTCCTTTCATTGAGATTTGGTAAGTCATCCTATTATTTCGCTACGGCACAGTTACTAACACACTCCAGCAAAATGACAAAGGTCTACGAAGGCTCTCTGATCCGTCTCTTCCGCCGTCTGGAAGAGCTGCTTCGCCAGATGGGCCAGGCCGCCAAGGTCATGGGCAACGACGATCTAACGAAGAAGTTTGAGGACAGTTTATCCAAGATCCGCAGAGATATTGTGGCCGCGCAGAGCTTGTACCTATAAAACGGGGGAAATATCATGTAATGTGCTTTTTTCTATATGTTTCACCGGCTTGGGAGTCTGGCGTGTTGGGGTGGAAAAAAGAGTTGTAGTATACCTTGAGCTCGAGGGATTAGGAATAAACCTATGCGAACCTTGGTCAAAGTGATATCTAAATTAATAGAGCTATTTTGGAGGCTACGAGGATTGTGGCATGGAAGTTTACAGAAATTGCAATGCTTTTGTTATGCATACTTAAGCGTCGGTTGAGTTTGCAGGTAATCTCGGAACCTACGAGAATTCATAACAGTTATTCAGAGCCGATCAAGACTCACGACTCAAGTACAAGATACATATATTTGATCGCTGTTGTGTATTCTGTCCGTTTTTCCTGCTCTCAAGAGCAGTATATAGAATGCATGTAAAGCCATAACGCCACCCATCCGCTGTAGCCCATGCTTTGGCATGATAACGCCCGACGTCAACGCCTGAACACTCGATACCCCCAAACCAAACATGCTACCGCCGTTGAAGCACTGAGCACCATCCGGACTGTTTCAAGGCTCTACTAAGGCCGGTCTCCTGAAAGCTCCATGATGAAACCAATAAAAAGACTAAAGACAACGCCGAAACCAACGAATATCTGCCATCTCTTACTCCAGATACCCTCCTGGCGCATCAGCCATGTTAGACTTCCCAGTGGGAAGAAGAATCCGACTATCATGGCTTTGATTAGTATTTCGAGTACAGACGCCATACCGGAGTTTTCGTCCTCGAGTGGATTAGACCCGGAGGGGATGCCTTCGGCGTTGTTGTCGATCCATGCGTCTTCCATGTTGCGTAGGGTGTCAGGTGATGGCATAGCGTCTGGTGTGAAGCGCGCTGTATGGATTGATGTAAACTGTGTTCTCAAAGTTGCGATCTCAGAAGGCGAAAAGCCAGACTGCAGCAATCGATCAAATCCCCGTGGTCGCGGCCTCGTTGAAGTCGCAGGTTTCGAACCATCACCAGTCGCTTCCTTTGGTGGCTTAAGCGCCTCCTCCTCTTCCTTCTTCAACTCCTCACTCGACAACTCATCACCAATGGAGCAATTAACATAGACCCGCGACACATTCGCACCCTCAACAGCCTTGCCCTTGCCCTTCGGATCATCATTGGTGCGCGGCGGCGCAGGATGTGGTTTGAGGACTGAGCTTAGCGCTGAAGCGTCGGGGAGCAGATGACCTTGGTGAATGAGGCGTAGTCGACTTTTGGATGAGAGTCGTGTGCGGAGGAGGTGTTTGAGAGCGAGGACGGTTGTTGTTTGGGGGGAGGGGATGTCGAGTTCGAGATCTGGTTGGGATGTTGTGAAGCGTATTGTGAGATGGAGGGGGGGAGGGAGAGGGTGGGATGATGAGGCTTGAGAGGTCATGATGAGGGCATTGCTTGGGGTTAGTGATGAGATTGTATGATGGTCTCAATGATGGAGTGAGATTATGGGAGTGAAGTTGTGAGATGCTGCAATGTGTGTAACATGTAACAAATAAAGCTGAAGCTGGAGTTGAGTGAAGCCGGGTGGTACTGGTGACGTGACATCCACTTGCCGAC